>APFE031657022.1:22491-57627 GCA_000404065.3 Pinus taeda | reverse complement strand
AAGTTCAATTTCTGCTCTTTTTTATGTTTTCATCAGAAATAGCTATGAGCATGTATACTTAAATGATCTTGTTTACGCTGTTTCTTTCACATATGAATGAGAATTTAGGAATTCTTAACTGCTCCTAGATCACCATTCATCCATTTATCCTCTTTTTCAGTATGATGAAATGATTCTCCTTTGCCTTTGATCCCTGATTTCCATCATTCCATCCCTTCTGTAGACTGTTAATTGTATCATGTGTGGCTATCTCGCTCCTTAATCCTCTTGTGATCAAGAAGATGCAATAGCAAGCCTTAATCCATGACTCCACGCCCAATGGTTTGAAATTGATCACACCTTACCTTGCCTCTTTGCTTGATATTTCTACCTTCCATCCAAACCCAAACAAAAAACCCCTGAGCCAAAAGCTAGCCTAAAATCATCAACAAAGCTGAATCATTAAAGAGAGAGCCCTCTCTAATTGCAGGTGGGCTAGAACCTGCAATCCAAAGATTGGTTTGTGGTTACCTCGGCCGTATCCCTATAAGGAGCCTAGGGACAACCTGAGTGATAACAATACCCACTATACTCATCTAGAAAAGAGAAATACTTCTTACGATAGAGTGTGTTAAGCACCTGATCAATAAATCGTAGCAGAAAGTAATCTCGTAGGGTGGCTTTGTTTAACTCCCTATAATCAACAAATATGCACCACTAACTATTCTTATTCAGAACCACCACCAACGGTGACACCCATCTATTATCTGAAATAGGATAGATAAAATTTGTAGCGAATAAATTCTACAACTCATATTTTACAATTTCTTTTAAGGCTGGGTTCGTGCATGTCTGCGGCTACTAGATTGGTCTCATCTCCTCATTGGTGTAGATGTGGTGGATGGTATGTATCTGGCTGTATGCATTTCATGTCCAAATAGTCACAAGCGAAAGTTCTAAATTTTTCTTGAACCGTGCTCAACAATTTCTTCTTTTGTTCTTCATTTAGTTCATTGCCAATGTACACAATTTTCCCTTCACTGATTTCAACTAGTTCCATAGTGAGCTCATTAATATCCTTTATTGATGTAAATGAGGCAAATATAGATGGATAAAAATATTCCTGAAACTCATTACTCAAAAAATGTTGATAATGAGTAAAAGAAATTAGATAATAAATATAAGAACTATCAGATAAAAATTGTTGCAAACTATGATCTTCTGATTGTTTCCGGAGTCCTCTATATTGTTCTAAAAATAATAAAGGAAACATACAATCATCATCTCCATAAGTACTCTCTAGCCATAAAGGTACTTCAACAATAGTTTGAGCAATGGGGAAAATTGACAAGGTTTGATTATATGAACCATTGGAAATGATCATTTCTCCATTTCGGCAACCTATTAAGGCATCCACAGTAGCTAACCAAGGGAATCCTAGGACTAGAAGGTTTCCTAGCTTTTTAGGGGAAATGACAGTGAAATCAGTGGGATATTGACTGGAAGCAATGGTGACTACTATGTCTTCTATAGTTCCCATGGGTTTAATAATGGATTTATCTACAAATTCTAAAATAAGAGGTGTAGTTTTGATCCCTTGCAATTGAAAAGATGTCATGGTGTCAAAAGTCATAACATTAATCATTGCTCCTAAGTTTACAAGGGTGTTTGGAAGAAGTACTCCATTGATTTCGGTGGTCACTATGGGATTTCCTAGTTCACTATATTTTAATGGTAAATCTGAGATCATCTTGGACATTTCACTCATGACCTCCACATTTTGGTTCTTGTGTCATTTCCTTCCCAATTTCTTAATACAAAGGTCTTTAATGATTTTAGTGTAGATGAGAATATCCCTAATGGCTTGTGATAGTGGAATTTTAATACAAACATTCCTTAATTTTGATTCTAAATCATATTCAATTCAGATATCTTCCTTCTTAACAAGTAGTGTTTTTGGGTAAGGAGGTTCATTTGGTACTTATTCTTGTTTTGTTTTCTTGTTGATGGTGATTTCAGTTTGTTCTTGAGGGGCCTCTTCCTAAATAATGTCAACTAATTTTTCCTTATTGATTGTTTTCCTAGATTGTAGTTGAATCTCATTTATTGGGAAAACAATGATCATATAGGCATGAAAAGGTTGTACTTCCACATTTTGTATTGGCTGAGTGTTACAAGTCGATTTGGGCACATCAACCCTAACTTCCAAATCAGTACTATTAGGGTCCATCAATCCCTAATACAGTTGTTTTCATTCCCTAATGAATTCAACCTACATCATGCTTGCCTCCCAAGAGTTTCCATGTCACCATTCACCCAAAAAATGCCCCTAAGGAGATTAGTGCAGGTGGCCCTTTTTCAAGATGCATTGTAATGCAGGAATTGCACCGGCTGGGTGCAGTGTAGTGCACTTAGCCTTTGTTTCACCTGTGCTAAGCAAGATTCATCGAATTTTTTAAAATGAAGCCATTGCATTCCTCATCCAATGGATGCTTCTGGAAGTTTCCAAATGGATTGAGCTCAATTTTGGATTAGGAAGAGGATGAATCAACCTTAATCCAGTATCCCTTCCTCCATGGAACCACTTCCGAAGTTTGGTAGAGCATTCATGAGGGCCATTAATGGCTTAACCTCCTCCATTCAGCTATAAATTGACCGAGCATTCAAAGGCTGGTCTTGGTTGGAATTTCTTGAGCTAAGAAAATTCTGTTTGAATGAGATTAGTAAGAGTATTGTAATGATGTCAAATTGTTGCTTCATGAGGAGAGAAGGGTTTGAAACTTGAAGGAGGACACTGAATCAAGCATGAAAATTCATGGGTTGTAATCTTTCCTTTTATCAATAAAAAATTCTAAGCTTTTCCCATTCATGTGTTTATATGATGTATATTGTATTCTTGATTCTATGATATGTTTAGTTAACATATCGTTATTGTATGCTTTGATGGGTTTCTGTCTCAGCTTATGTGCAAGTACTTTCCAAGTGAGTTAAGTACAGAAAGGAGTGGTGAAATCGGTCAAAGGGGAGAGGGATCGAGCGAAAGTTACAGGTTGGTTCCTTTTTTCCTCCTTCTCTTATCAGTTAGTTATAGGAAAAGCAGTGAATTACTTTGTCTGTTGTTTTTAGACTAGATAGTAGGTCTAGAGGGTTAGGCATTTGTAGAAACACTAAATTTTCCCAAAACAAAATGGTGACTCCACTGGGAATTGATCATATCCCTTATAGTAGCTTATCAATCTCTTAAAACACTTTGACAAACTGTACCTTCTGTCATTTATTGAATTCAAGTCTAATTCACTGAAAATTGAGTCAATTTTGAGCATAAAATTGTCTTTCTATAATTAGTGCACCTCTATGACTGACACAGTGCACTGCAGTGCACCTCTATGACTGACATAGTGCACTGCAGTGCACCTTCTGCGTTGTTCCCTTTAGGGTCAATTTTCCCATCTAGGAATTGAAAACTTTTGTCAATTTTCAGTAATTTGAATTGCTTGTTCAATGTAAATGAGGTTTTGTCTTTGAAAATAGTCTTTGTTTCCTTATTTTGACCTGATTTAGATTGGATTGTTGGATTTTTTTTATGTATTTGTTTTATCATTTGCAGTCCATTGTTGAAAAGTAGTTTTGATCGATTGTTTTGTTAAAAAATGAAGTGTCATAAAGTCTTCCTTCATAAATAATCGATTGATCTATTTGTGCATTTGATTCATATTTTCATTTAAAGTGTCAAAAATCTTCATCTTTTTAAAGTTGAAAGTGTCTTTCAGTCTTCATTTCCCTTTAAGAGAAATTGTCATAAATCAACATTTTTTGTGAAAAGAGTTTCTGAATCATTGGTGCATTAGTTTTTCTTATTGCATCATTCACATTAAGAGGAATGGAAAAGAAAAGAAATACATGCAATTGCATTTTAGAGTTTGAGTTTGTGTGTTCAAAAGGAAAGGTTTAGGGAATTGCATTAGTTTGTGCTCTTTGTTGATTGTTCAAAAAGTACTTGTATGCTCTATCCCTCATAGCTAGGATTTTCGTTGTTGAAAACAAATGGAAAGAGTGCTTCTCATTCGAGTTGCATTCTTAGGAATTTCGAAAAACATCTTCTGGTGAACCCTCAAAGGAAAATTTTAAGCAAGATCAACCTAAAATTTACATCAATTAACCTAACAACGCATTGAAACTTAATGAAAACATCTATAGGTCTAGGCTAGAGACATGTTTTGGTGTCTTAAAACCTAGTGCCTATTGTTTTCATTGAGGTTGGGTGATTCCTCCTCTCTGATTCGATAAGTACTAGTACAGACTTGTGCTTCCTGTACCATCAAGTATATAGTGGGAGACTACAATAGGTTGAAATCCTTTATCCCTAGGAATCTGATTCTGCCACCTTATCGATCACAATGCACCAAACACAACATTCGGGAAGACTGACTACCATACGATAAATCCTTGGTAATTTCTCTTTCATTTAACACCAAGTTGTATATTGCAATTTTGTCATTATTTTGGTAAACCCTCTTGTCTAGAATCTCCCGAGCAGTCACTTTCATCCCTTTTCGACTCCTTAAAGGAAAAGGTTCATCTGAGGACTTGTCCTTTTAGGTTCATTAAACATCGAAAGCGACTAGAGTCATCTTCTATTTTTTCTCAACTCTTAAAAAATGAAAAAGCAAAGTTATGTTCTGGTGTCGTAAAAGTTAATTAACCGTGAATAGCATCCTTATTCCTTAGTTGAGTTTAGGTCGATAGAAACAATCAACAATTCTGGAGGAATATCAACCTCCACTCCATCATTCGAGGAGATTTATGAGCAAATCACACTTACCACCAGAAGCGACTCCTATCTGGTCAAGGCAGACTCGTCAAACTAAGTCTGGTACATCAAAAGTTTCTAGTACTTCATCTAAATTACCAGAGCCGCCTATCATGGCTAGTACTGAGCCTCCAGTTACTTCAACTATTTCTGGTACATCTATTACACAAGAAGAATTTACTCAACTACCTGAGGCCACTATAACGGAAACAAGTGAAAAAGTAACTGAAGTTGATCCACAACTTAAAGTTAATCAACCAGAAATTACTTCAGAACTTGAACCAGTTCCATTGGAATTTGATCCAAAACCTATAGCAGTTGAAACTGAAGACATTCTTGAACCTAAAGTTATTGACAAACCTTCTCTTCAAACTGAAGTTCTTTTACTAGAACATCTGGACTTTGACCTTGGACATTCCAAAGCTGTTACCGAAATACCTCAGTCATTTGTAGTTCCTGGACCGCCATCTTTAACACCAGAAGTCTTTTTCGGACCTGATGGTGAAATCCTTCCACCTAGATTAATTGCTGTAGAGGAAGAAGCTGAGGAAGATTCTACCCCCAAGACTCCACATCATTTTGGACCTGGTTTGTATCTTTATTCTCAATCTCTTCCTCATTTGGATGCTGCCTTTGAGATGCCACTTAATTCATTAGGTCAACTTTTGGGTCGGTTAACCATGGTAGAACAACTGCAAACATCCCAGACTGCTTCATTAGATGTAGTTGCAGTAGAATCCTTTGCTGCTACTTCTTTAATGTTTTTTTACCACACCTGAGTCACATTTATATGGACAACCATCTGTCTTGGCTGGTTACCAGTCTATGTCTGGAATCCACTCAAGGGTTTCTTCTTTGCCATGGTCATCACCCATGTCATCATCGGGAATTTTACCTGGTTCTTATTATCAAGGACAACGGTTTGATCTTGCTTGCCAGCATCAAACTAGGAAATTCGGTGAACAAAGACCCATATATCCTCTTAACACTGGACTGCCACCATATGGTCAGCAATATGCCTATTCACGATATCCTCCATATCAGGGAGGACAACCCTATGGTTATGTCTCACCGTACTCAGGTCAACTTGAAATGAGATTCTGTCAGTGGCAACCAACTATGCCACCACAACCAAGGCTTGTGTATCCAACACAACCTATGCAAACTGAGCCAATTATTTCAACCCAACCTGTCGTAACTATGGAACCATAGATACAAGCACAACCTATTATATCTCGACCTATACAAGTTAGTTCCGCTACCTTGCAACCACATGTTTCGAGTCAGCAAACCCAAACTTCTCAGGTTGTTATGCAACAATCGCTTGTTACTGGGGTACAATTACCTCAGGTTAGTGTGCCCTTATCTGGAGCTACTCAAGTTGCTACTGGTTTAATTTATCCTCAGCCTGGTCAAATTGGCATTGGGGGGAATATCAAACTTCACAACTGATACCCCAACAACCTTGGCAGCCACAGTATCAACAACCTCCTTTTCAGAATGTCTAACCTCAATATGGGCCTACTTTTCAAGCTCAAGCTGGGCAAGGACAATATCAAGCATATCAGGGTCTTGTGTATCAAGCCCAACCCCGTTACAGACAAATGCAAGGTCAACCTATTTTAATCCATATACCGGATATGTCCCACCACCTTATCAAGGATATCCACCTTATGCGAGTACGGAAAGGCCTATGGCACAAGTAATTCCATCCTATCCTAGATATGCTAAAAGTGATTCGAATCTGTAGTTGCCATTTGTGGCAACTCTAGAATTACCGGATTTGAACCTATTAGTGTCAGTCTTTGCAACCTTCCTCCAGTGATCAAACATGCTCTTACACAAGTGATTTTAAGGTGTCAAGGTCAAATTTTGTCATTTGAGTGAGTCTTCAAGCAAAATTTGGTCACTAGGCATTAGGTCTAGGGTTTGATTTTACCCTTTTCAAAATTGTCCAAATGAGTTTCATGCACAATTCAACTAGTTACCATCATTAAAGGGTTTTCAATCATCATGTCAAAGTCCACTGGGTAATTTTACAACCCCTGTTCATGCTCATTGTGCCTAGCAAGGTTAATTCCCTCTCCTAGGGTTTTGAAGCTAATTTATCTTGGATGGTCAAATCATCGGAAAAACTTGTATCCTGATGTTCATACACATTACCCTATCCATAATGGACCTTATTAAACACTTACCACCACTAAAATCCCCCAAATTCCTCATTTTTGCACAAACCCTAGTTTCTTGCTACAACTTGGCAATTTTCTGGGCTAGGCCTGTGTTTTGCCTTTTTGGACCCCTTCCCCTCACTCAATTTCTGAGATTCCACTTTCCCCTACTTTCCAACATCCCTCCCCACTTCCTTAAGTTTTCTCAAGAATTTAGAAGCCCCCTTATCCCCTTCATTTTGCTTCATTTCGGCAAATCCCTTGTCCCACACATCGGGATATGTTTCACTCAAATGATGTTTTTGAGCACTCAAAGATGAATTTGGGAAGCCTGAGAGAGGTTTATGTCCACAATAGAACAAGGAAGAAAACCTCCTTCACTTTTTACACAGGTGTCATGGTTTTAGAGAAATGTCAAAGATACAATTACCTTGGGAGAATTGATATACCTTTGAAGTGACCTTGGTAAAATCAAGTTTTCTGCTAGTTTGATTGGCCAAATGACTTGCTTGATGAGTAAAATGATAACTAGACACAAATATATTTCTAATTAACTATCATGAGCTCAATTTGGAGTTGAGGAACACCTTCCAAAGTTGACTGTAACAACACTCTGCCTTGAGGTAGCCTCCCTAGGCACATTTTTACCAGTCTTGGGCGATTTGATTTTCTACAGGAAAAGTGAACTTCAAATTAAAAAAGTCTAGTTGGGTTCGAAATTAGACTCAAATACCTTTCCAACGAGCTATCCTACACCCAATTTGGACACTGGGAAGGCCTCCAAAAGGCTCCTGCAAAAAGGCGTTGCGCACAGAGGGAGATTTTCCAGTGTAAATTTACACTGGCGCGGCGCACATGGGAGGCGCGACGCACAGGGCTAAAAGGCCTGAAATTCATTGAAATTTCTCCAAATTGCTAATGCTTTTCCTATATTTGCCAGTTAGGCTTGCTATCTTATCATTGCAGCAAATTTTATGGTAAAAGACGGTGGTTAATGGGTGATAGTGGTTGCAATAAAAATTTTCAAAACCTACTTCTAAAAAATCCTCAAGCCAATTGCAGCCAGGTTTACAATTCACTGTCTTTTCCACCAAGATTTTGTCTCCCTCCCATTGTTACCTTATTTTCACTAATCCCTAAATCCCTATCACCTAAATTCATTACCCCTTTCCCCTACATACTCTATCCTAAATCCTCCAACCCCCCACAACAAAACCTATCAACAAATCCCAAACCCTAAACACTATTCCCATGCATCAAACCCTCAAACCCTTTCCCATATTTCCCTATTTAATTTCTCCAAATTATTCCCATTCCTCAATATTGTTTCCCCTTCCTAACAATCCCTAACAGTCCTTGTTGCATTTGTTTTTTTTTCCCTTGGTGGTAGAATTTGAATACATCATCCAAAAGAGTAGTGCAAGCACAGTTTATACACAGTCGTCATTTTGTCTTTGAGGTAGTTTGTCCACCGGTAGAAATGACATCTAATTCATCATATGATTGTGAAGAAGAGACACACATTGATTCACCAACAGAGGTACATGCAACCAGGAGGCCTCATAGAGGTGGCAAAACATACGTGAAGACCAGCAGGCTGCCCAACGAAGCCTAAATGAGAGGACAACCATTCAGCAGGAGAGGCTGATCGAGAGATTTGGCTCAAGAGGATCAAAATTCACTTGGAGAAGCTATTGGAAAAATCAACTAGGAAAAATAATTATTGAGGCATATGGTTTATCATTACAGGGCACGCAATATGAGTTCCAAGGCTCGAATTAGGAACTCGAACCCCAAATTCAGCAGAGCAACAAAAGAGACAAAAGAGCAATATCAGCTTCGAATCTTCACAGAAGCTTCTATGGCCTATTATAGTGCCTCTTAGAGAACCTCCAACCCAAATTTCAAGAAATTTGGGACAATTTTGGTCACGTGAAAATTTTTTGGCACGAACACAGGTGTTTTCTCTATACGCGCTGCGTCACTGGCGCGATGCATAGGATTGGGAGCTCCAAATGAGAAATGGCTTGCATTTTTGGATTCATAATGCAAAATCATGACTACTGGGACTCGGGAAAGAAATTTGGGCATGATTTGAGTCTCCAAGAGGTCAAAAACACCCAAAAATGGCCTCACTGCCCCTATTTTGACACACAGGAAGCAGTCTTGGGAGAATAAATATTTGGAGGGGCCAATGAGCACCAAATTCAAAAATTCCACTTGGGTTGGAAAGCAGACAGGACAGGCTTTCCGAAAAGCACACTTTGGCACGTTTTGGACTCCTGAAAGTGCCTCAAAACGGGCCTCAAAGTGGTGTGACGCATAAAGAAAAGGGCGCGATGCATATAGGAAAAAAGGCCCAAATTGCCTCTGTTTTCCGAATTTTCGCTTCGCGACTTTTCATAAGTGGGCCCCCTCATCTACACTTAATTTTTTCAGCACCAAAGGTGGCATTTAAAGTATTTTAACTCCATATGGGCATCTATCCAAGTGGAAAAGGAAGGCAAAGGGTCACCCAAGCCATTTGTCATGTTTGTGGCACTGCACCTGTAGCTGATGTTTGGCTCTCCACCTTCATTTTGTAATGATTTGAGTAACTCCCCATCCCTTGGGTGTTCTATCTCTTCATGGAACATTCTATATATTGTATGCAAACCATTTTCAAAGGGTTGGTTGGCTTGTAACTTCTGGGAGTCTGTGGGAAAGAAACTCTGTTTCTGCATTGTATATTTTTTACAGAGGATTAACGAGAGGCAGTGGCTCTGTTTCATGAGATTCATGTGGTTGTGAGTGTAGAAAATGTGTCTCTTATGTTTCATATGTATCTTGTTATGTTTCATAGTTCATTTCATATTCATTTCTAGTGAAATTTTCTAAGTTAGCTAAGGTAGAATTCAATTTTATTGCTCTGCCTGTCGGAAAATTTGATGTTTAGTGTTCATTATTCTTTTGAAAAGGATTCATGTTTTCCATGCCCTTTTCACCCTCTTAATCAATCTCTCCATTCCGTGTTGCTTCAAACTAAATGGCTAGGCTTTCTGCCTATCTTTCCTCACGAAGTAATTCGTGCCTTTGTATTAAGTTCTCTGTTCATTGAGGTCCATTGGTCCCATACCATCCCAGAAACACAGTCATTCATAAAAATCACTTCGTGTATTCATATTCACTTACTAGCCTAAGATAAATAGCTCACTGTAAGTCATCTCAGGAGTTTTCGTTTATCTATTCACTGAGTGTGACTCGGAGAGAGCCCTCTCCTGTTCTGGCAGGGCTAGCCACTAGACTGAGCGTGGTTTGTGGTTACCCTAAATTTTTCCTTCTTTCAGCCTAAGGCGGATTTAGGTGCTAACAGAACTGGCCAATGATCCAATTTTGTATGCACCATGGTGGCTGGTAATTCGTCATAAGTTGCCTTTCGATATTCCAATGTTTAATGAAAATCCTAGAGAAGACCCATCAAATCATGTTATGACTTATCATTTATGGTGTTCTTCGAACTCCTTGAATCATGATTCGGTAAGACTCCATCTTTTCCAAAGAATGCTCACAAGTTTGGCTGCTAAGTGGTATATTGAATTGCCAAGAGCTTCTTTTGATAATTTCACCCATTTAGCCACTACCTTTTTGACCCACTTCCAGTTACCCATTGTTGAGCCCCAAAAATACCTCTCTTCCACACACCTTCTTAAACCTTTTCTCTTCTATTTTCCCATATCAGTGCCTCATGAGCTATCAAAAATTGTTACATGTTGATTTTAGGAGTACATTTGAGTGATTTTCAAATTATATCATTATGTGTGCTATTTGATCTAGGTTTTGTTTATCAACTGCAAAATGCAGCCACTTTCTACAGCTAATTTGCAATTCTGCAATCGTTTTCATTGTTCAGTAGGTTACAGGTGTCAGTAGGACAAACGAGACACATGGGTAGCTCAGGAATGATCCACACATGGATGAGGTCCTATCTACTTACAAAAATTCGTGAAAAAAAGTACCGGTCAAAGGATGGTCAACAGAGAGTCCTACGTCAATTAGGGCTCTGTTCCTACACGTAAAAGAAGCCTGAAGCATTCCTGAACTCATGGATCTGTTTTTTCCACCTAAAAGCCATCTCCATAACGCAATCCGACATCCTCTTTGCATAGATTTACTACTCATGGGAACAAAGAGGCTGAATCCTCGGATTCTGTCTTGTTCATATGTCCATTGCTGAAGAAATTTCTCTGAAAAATAGTTATCTATTTCCTCTATAAATATAAGCATTTGAAATGCAGATAGTTAGTCTAGTTACTGTTGTTATAGCATTATTTTTCTATTATAACCAAAAGACATATCCTCTGTTTCATAATAGAAAAAAACTCTGTTTTCTTGACCGTTTAAGTGTGGTTTGAAGTGACAGTGTGTTAATCCAAAGTTGTATAGAGGGCCCCTGCTAGCTGAGGTTCTTCTTTTGTTTTGTATAGTTTTTCATGTATATATTTCCTCTTATTTAAGCTATACCTTTATCATGTTTTGTTTATGGTTTTAATTGTTCTAATCCTGTACATGATTTTGCAGCTTGTTATGTCTTCCACTAACGTTGAACAGTGCATTTCAGAATAGGTTATGCTCAAGCTTTTTCATAGTTTTTTTTTTTGCATCAAGTGGTGATCTGAGACTTGCTTCCTCTACTCAACTTTAGTTTTCAATTCTAGTTGTTATGTTTTTATTTAAGTGAGATTTTCTTACTGCTTTTAGATAGTTTAGATATCAGTTCTTCATGCTATATGATGATATCTCCAGAGCCTTTTGCTTAACCCCATTTTAGAAGTTAATTGGCAAGATATTTTGATTATAGGTGAAGTAATTTGATTTTTCTTTCATTAGTTTGCAAGTAGATAGTTTAGATATCAGTTATTCATGCTATATGATGATATCTCCGAAGCCTTTAGCTTAACCCCATTTTAGAAGTTAATTGGCGATCTATTGTGATTATAGCTGAAGTAATTGATTTTTCTTTCATTAGTCTACAATTAGATAATTTAAATTTCATTCTTTCATGCCATATGATGATATTTCCAGAGTCTTTAGCTTAACCCCATTCTAGAAGTTAATTGACGAAATATTGTGATTATGGGTGAAATCAGTGACTAGCTTCCAGTTTCTTTATTTTTTTGGTTTTGAGTGTAGTAGTTTATTAGATTTCAATTCTATAATTAGATGGACAACAGAGAAAATAACCTCATTTTCAGTACTTCATCTTTAGTTTGATTTATGTAGCTGCATGTTTACATTCTTGTTCAAAGTTATGATTTTGTAGACAACATGTTTTGAGATCTTTGAAGTTATAAGTTTGGAAATTACCATAAGAAGCATAAACCTTGTCTTCAATTATACATCCACACTTGTATTTAAAAGTATTCTTAAAAATTTAGAATAGGATTTCCATTTTCATTAAACACTTTAGGAGACCAACAAGAAGAAAACCCAAAAACAAGATAAAAACCAAAAATAGTGAGGTAAGAAAAGGGTTGTCATGCACATACAGTGCACTACACTTCATCAGTTTACGACTCCCAGATTGATAATTTATGTAGAAATTTAGGAAAAACTAAATTTAATAAACATTTTTGCGTCATTGTCGGGGAAGTGTAACTAGGTAGCCTATCTCTTACATAAAAAAAAAAGCGGGGGGAAATTAATAATTTCTTGAAGTATGCTCTCCTCTTGCACCTAGTGTGATCTGGAGGATCATAAAAGAGAATTATTAGTTCAATAATTTCTTGTGCATGCTCTCTTCTTGCACCTAGTGTGATCTGGAATATTCGAAAAAAGGATTATTGGCCCAATTAAAAAAAAAAAAATGACATGCATAGAGAAAGAGATTATAGGGGAAGGTTTATAGCTAGGGGAAAAAGTTCAATTTTTACAACTCCAACTACTTGAAGGAATATACAAGATACACCTCCATCCTAGACTCATACTCCCAGCCTTAGGATTCCTGGAATTCAAGGGACAACAACTGAATTAGAAGATTCTCCCAAACTATCTACTAAATTTGACCTAGGAAAAGAACCTTTCTTCACTTCCATAGGGGATCCTATTGTAGTAAAAGAAGTAGAATTACCTAGAGAAGAAGAGGTAGAGACTCTCTCTCATCAGCCATTAATATAAGAACCAGAATATTCTGGGGAAACTATCATGGCAGAAGAAGTACAAGATGGAGAATTTTCACTATTTGGAGGAGGGTGTAGAGGTAGAGGTAGAGGAAATAATGGAGGTGGTAAATGTAACAATGGAGGAGGTATAGGTAATAATGGGGGAAATAGGGAAGGAGATATTTCATTTGGATTCCCTATAGTCGATGAGAAAACCATACAATAATGAAAAACATTTCACTTTTGTCCCCCCAAACTTTTATGGATTGCAAAGTGAGGATCCTGAAACATTTTTATTTGAGTTTGAAGTCTTATTCCGAACCTATGACTATCTAAAAGACTCTAAAAAACTCAAACTGTTCCATTCAACATTGAAAGGGGATGCTTTGAAGGGGTTTATGGGGTTAGTCACTCAATCTATTAGGACTTGGAATGATATGAGGCAGGCATTTTTAGATAGATATCTAGATTATTGTATGCCTACTAATCATGAGGATGAGGTATTCAAAATGAAAAACGAAGATGAGAACTTGGAGGATTTTCTTGAAAGGTTTCAATACAACATAAATAGAGCAAAAATGACCAATTTAGATGAGGAAACCTTGAAAGCCCTTTTATTGAAAGCCGTTAGTGATGAATGGATAAATATTTTAAACATGATGGGGAAGGGAGATATCTCTCAACTTCCACTAGGTGACATAGCCGAACTATGTGTCCATCTCTCAAGGGGAAAATCTAAAACTGGAAAAGGGCCTAGAGATCCTTCTCTTATTAGAGAAAACAAATCTACAACTAGAATAGTAAGTAGGGCAGAGATTGGCAATATGCTTGATGAGTTCAAAACTAACATTCTAGAGAGTCTTAGTGAACAGCTAGACACCCCTAAAATTCAAAACAAGTAGAAAACAGAAGCAGATGCCTTAGCCATCTTTTTCCCAAAGTGTAGAAAGAAACATGCTCTAAGAGAATGTCCCTTAGATGCAAAAGTTGTACGAACATGTATGATTTGCTCAGAAAGTCATGAGACCAAGGATTGTCCTTCAATTCTAGGACTCAAAGCTTTCTTTCAGGAAGACCCAAATTCAGTAGAATCTCTTTGTTTCATTTCAAGAAGACCTTGGCAAGGGAAATAAAATCAAATATTTAACAATCCCATGAATTTTCAGCCCCCACCGAATTGGAATTCTTGGCAACAACCTTGGCCCCAACCTCAAAATCAATATCAATTTCAATCATGGGAACAAGAGGTACAAAATCCTTATGGGAGATTTGCTCAATATTACCAATATCCTCCATCTTATCAGGGCTATCCTCTCCCACAAAACCAACAAAAAAATCCACAACTTCCAAATCAAAACCCACAACTTTGATTGTCCTTTCGACAACAATGACTTCCTTAACAAAATCAAAATCCTCAACTCTTGCTTCCATTTCAACAGAAACCAAATCAACTACCAGCCCAACCATTACCAAATCCAAACAATCAAAACCCTCAAAAATCTTACATCATAGAAGGACAACAATTTCCTACCTACATGATTGTTCCTCTAGATCTTAATGATGTTCAACTTAGATCTAGTAGAATTTTAGAAAAGGAAAAACCTTCTATAGATGTTAAAGAGCAAGATACTTCTGAAGAGGATTATCTGAAAGTCAATAAAAGTTTTGAAGAAGCATCCCTCCAAAACCCAACCATTCAAAAAGAAAAACAAAAAGAATCAACCCCCACAACTCCTATAGTTGAACAACCTGCATCTACATCCACACCTCCTTTTCCTAAGAGATTAAAAATTGACAAGGGGGTGGAAAAACAAATCTTGTTGCCTGACTATGATTTCCTAGATGAATTAAAGAATGCCTATATCAAGATTCCCTTTCTACAAGCCATTAGAGAGATTCCTATTCTAGCAGAAACAATCAAGGAGTTGAGTATCAAAAGACTAGGTAGGAAACCAAGAGACACAAAAAGAATCCACCTGCTAGAAAAGATAGCAGATATCATGATGGGAAATATTACCATGCAAAAATATGTGGATCCAGGTAGTCCAATTGTCAAGACACACATAAATGGGGTAGAAATTCCAAATACATTGATTGACATAGGGGCTGTTATAAACATTATGAGTAGACAGACTATGGAACAACTTAAACTTCCAAATCTTATTTTTACGCCTACTTTACTACAGCTTGTAGATAGATCAGTAATCAAACCAAATGGTGTACTGGAAGATATTTTGGTCTTCTTAGATTCTTGGGAATATCTAGTAAATTTTATGATTTTGACTCCCGAGAATAATCTAGGAGGACACCCACTCATTTTAGGAAGACCTTGGCTAGCAACATCTGATGCTTTTATTAGTTGTAGATCCAGTGACATGTACATTTCTGATAGTATTTCAACAAATAAATTTACTTTGTATCCTCCAGCAAAAGAAATTACAAAAGTAGGAGACAATGAATGGGTCGATGATGAAGTTACTATACAACCCGTCTTTACTCTCTCTGGAGTTAGTGAAGATAGTCAAATTTTGAATACATTAGAAAATTTTGAAACATCTTCAGAATATGATAACACACAATTTCAGTTAGATTCTGATACTGAATACTTGTCATCAAGGCAAATGTCTCTCTACTCTATGGAAGAGTTTGGCAGTTCTGCAGTTGAAATTTTTCCAGGTAAAACATTGAATATCAACAAAAATTTGGAAAAGTTACAATAGGAAGAGATAACTAAAATCTTATAAAAAAAATCTACTGCATTTGCATGGGAGTATACTAATATGAAAGGTATTGACCCTAAGACTTGCATCCATCATATCAATATTGAGGAAAATAGTAGACCAATTAGACAACCTCAAAGAAGGATGAATCCAAACCTTAGGGAGATTGGTAAAGAAGAACTCCAACAATTACTCAATGTGAACTTCATTTACCCAATCTCAGATAGCCGATGGGTTTCTCCCTTGGTGATAGTACCCAGAAAGAATGGTAAATGGAGGGTGTGCATTGATTACAGGGAATTGAATAAAGAAAATTTGAAGGATCACTTTCCTTTACCCTTTATCGATCAAGTATTAGATACATTAGTAGGAAAAAATTACTTTTCATTTCTGGATGGCTTTAGTGGTTATAATCAAATTCAGGTAGCACCTGAAGATCAGGATAAAACCACATTTACTTGTCCATGGGGAAATTTTGCCTACCGAGTGTTTCCTTTTGGATTATGTAATGCACCTGCAACATTCCAAAGAGCAGTACTAGGAATTTTTTCTGATCTAATCAATGATTGCGTAGAGGTATATATGGATGATTTTATAGTCTATGGTAATAAATTTGAAGAAGCTTTGGAAAATTTGGGAAAAGTCCTTATAATATGCAAAGAAACAAACCTTTCATTAAGCCATGAAAAATGCTTCATGATGTTTACCTAAGGTATTGTTTTGGGACATCATATTTCAGGGGATGGGATTAAAGTAGACAAATCAAAAGTTGAAGTCATCTCCAAGTAACCTATTTCAAATTGTCAAAAATATGTTAGAAGTTTTCTAGGATTTACTGGACATTATAGAAGATTTATAGAAAACTTTACAAAAATAGCATCTCCACTCTTCCAACTACTTACAAAAGACTGTGATATCAAGTGGAGTCCTAATTTCCAATCAGCATTTCAAGCTTTGAAAACAAGAATATCTAAAGCACCTATCCTAAGAGGATCAAATTGGAAACTTCCTTTCCATATTTCTACAGATGCTTCAGATATAGTTTATTGGGACAAAAAGACTTTGTTCCTTATGCCATTTACTATACTAGTAAAAATTTGACTCCCACTAAGTTGAATTATACTGTGACTGAAAAAGAGTTCTTAGTTGTTGTTCATGCAATTAATAAGTTCAGACATTATATAATAGGCTATGAACCTTTTATTCATGCTGATCATTCTGCAATTAGATATCTAATGAAAAAACTTGTTACTAATGGTAGAGTTACAATATGGCTCCTACTTTTACAAGAATTCAATATTAATATGTTAGATAGACCAGGGAAACAAAACATTGTTGTTGATTTCTTGTCTAGGATTCAGAATATCAAAGAGGATTCTCTTGTAGAGGATAATTTTCCTAATGAATACTTATTTGTAGTAACTACTAAAACACCTTGGTTTGCAGATATGGCTAACTATTTGGTTGTAGGGAAACTACCTCCTCGTTTATTTCCTAGTGAAAGAAGAAAGATTATTTAGGAAAGTTCAAGATATTCATGGATTTATAACAAATTATTTAAAACAGGGCCAGACTTTGTGATCAGAAGATGTGTCAGGGAAGATGAAATGCCTGATATTCTCAAAGCATGTCATGATGAACCATGCGGTGGACACTTTGCTAACAAGAGTACAACCTATAAAATCCTTTCTTTAGGATATTATTGGTCGTCCCTCTTCAAAGATGCAAAACAATATGTCAAAAGGTGTCACAGCTGCCAAAGGGTAGGGAAACCTACCCCTTCAAATAAAATTCCATTACAACCTCAGGTACTCATCAAACCCTTTGAAAAATGGGCTTTAGACTTTATGGGACCTATTAATCCTCCATCTAAATAGAAAAATTATATATTGGTATGTACTGATTATGTCACTAAATGGGTAGAAGCCAAAGCATTATTTTCTGCTACTAAATTCAGTAGTTAATTTTCTTTACGAGGACATTTTTACTCACTTTGGTGTTCCAAGAGAAATTGTGATAGATTAAGGAAACCAATTCACATCCAGAATGATGGAGAAGCTGATGGAAGAGTACAAGGTCAACCATAGGAAATCCACTCCTTATCATCCACAAGCAAATGGTTAAGAGGAGTCCACAAAGAAAGTAATTGAAGGCATCATTACCAAGACTGTGCATCTACACAAAAGATATTGGGCAAAAAGGCTTCCTGAAGCCTTATGGGCCTATAGAACTATATGGAGGAATACAACAGGACACACTCCCTATGAACTTGTTTATGCGAAGGAAGTTATACTCCCCATTGAGTTCCAAGTTAAAACTTTCAAGATGGCAGTTCAATTGGGAATGGATCTATCAGAATCCCAAAAGCATAGACTGGAGCAGTTGAATGAACTAGATGAGATCAGACAAGAAGTAATTCAAAGAAATGATCTAGTTCAACATCAAAGAGCTAAGTGGCATGACAAATACATCAAGGAGAAAAAGTTTCAAGAAGGAGATTGGGCATTGCTATTTGATTCCAAGTTCAAAGATTTTCAAGGTAAATTTCATACTCATTGGCTTGGGCCATATGAGATTGAAATTTTTTTTAGCAATGGATCCGTAAGAATCAAAAAAATTGATGAGCATCAAACTCGTCTCATTGGGAATGGTCACCAATTGAAGACCTATCATAAGCCACTCTCAAAGGAGGAGTTTATCAAAATCTTTCAAGATAATTCTGCATTGAGGCTGGTGAAGAAGAATCATTCTTCTCCACCAGCCTAGTCTTTGTTATTTTCATCATCATATAAAAAAAGAATAATGTATAAGCCTAAAAACCAATCACTGATTGACAGCCTTATGCAGAAAATATAGGGCAAAAATCAAAAGCTTCTGATGCCCTATATTTTCCAAAAAAAATCTCATTTTACTCATAGTTATTTCATTTCTCTCCATCTTGCCACCACATTCCATCAATAAAATTCCTTTCAGTTTTATCTTCGTGTTCACCTTTCCATATATCATTCATACAATCATTTTTCATTTCCATTCATTTCCATCCATTTCGCCAAGTCATATGTTATTCACTATGTCAGTTTTCGCAGCTGAATTCTGATTCCACAGTAGAATTCTAATTCCGCAGCTAATCGTTGATTCCGCAACTAATCCTTTGTTACTCTGTAGTGACAGCCAAGTGATTATCCAAATAATGATAAAAGCAAGATGCATGTATGAGAGAGGAAGATCTTTTGAATATGTCAGCACCTAAAAGCACCTACAGAGGTAACCAATTAAAATTTAGCCAAATGAAAGAGGTATGATTCCAAGGTATGAGAAAAACCATTTTCAAATAGAATTTCAAACACATAATTTGTATAGTTTTTAAATCACAAGCTCCATAATGTGTAATGGTTTGAATTTATAGCTGCCTTAACTCCACCATATCCTCCACATCAATCCTAACGGTCTCATAATCCTCTCCCGAGTTTAACTCGTACTTAGTCATACATCCACATTACACCTGTCAAAATAGCTAATCATGCAGACGCGAGCTGATTGACTACGACTCTCTTCCACTGACATTCCACTCTGTAGCCTTTTCATGAACCCATTGACGTCCACTCTGTAACCTTTTATTTCAAACTCTGTTGAGTTTCACCAGTTTCACTCTGCCTCCACACTTTCACACCGGGTTTTACGATTTTCGGTTCATGGTTTGTTTTACACAGACTTCTGCTTCATGAACCCACTCTCATTGCATGCTCCGTATTCTTCCCACTTTGTAACCACTGGTTTTTTTCGCAACCCTCTTCCATTTTCTACTTAGATAATCATTCTACTCCCATAAAACTATCATCTACAAAGATATCTTCGTAGTAAGAAGGAGGAATGGGTCTTATAGTAAGAACAGAGCCTGATGGAGCTAAATTTTTGGAGGGATACCCGCAACTAAAGAGCACGTTGAGGAAGGCAAGATGGTTGCATTTTATTCAGAGGTTCATAGGTCATAATAAGGAAGTCACAAAAACCTTTGCAAGGTCCTTCAATGGTATGGAAGTCGAAATCGGGGACATCAAATTTCCAGTAATAGAGTCATCCATTGTAGCAGTAGCAGAGCTTCCACAAGAAGGAGAACGATGGTTTAAGAATAAGGACTTCGATGAAAAGGTCTGGAGGGTTATTCTTCATAATCCAAGTATGGACGTATCAATTTTTAAACAAGGAATTCATGTTTCAGCCTTAAAGGAAAAATGGACTAGTCTACTGTTAATAATTCGGAAATTCATTACATGTGAGGGTAGGTATGGCTCCATGTACATGTACCATATAAGATTATTAATGAATTTCATGGAGAATGAAACCATAAATCTTCCTCATTTCTTGTTGAGTAGTTTGAGAAAAATGTCTACTGTTGTGCAAAAGAATATAGGTGATGTGGAGCCTCATCTCTACCATCATGGCCTTATTAAGATCCTGGTTGAGAATCATTTGAAAGAGAGGAAAGATACATGGGAAAAATTCCTAGTTAGGAATTTCTTCCAAGATCCTCTTGAAGTTCCTGAGGGAAGTTTAACAAATAAAAGAAGGAGAAAAAGAACAAATTTAACAATCCAAGATACTCTTACTAATGTGATTGAGGAAACTAGTAAGAAGAATTGCCTTCTCAGACATTGACTGAGATTAGAAAACAAGTAAAACAGAAAGGAAAGAGGAACATTGAAGATATTTACCAGACTCCTGAGCCTTCTTCAGAAGAAGAGCAAGTGCTTTCTGAGAGACTAATTCATCTTAAGAAACAGTCAACTAAGGCAAAATAAAAAGGAAACGAGAAACAAACCATAGAAAAGGGAGACATAAGCTCACAAGGTTTAAGAAGGAGCTCTAGATTAAAGCGCAAATTGAAGAAAACACAAATCAAAGGAGCTCACTTCATAGACCCGGGAGATGAAACTCCAAATCAGTCACTAGAAAACACTCCTCCTGGTCAAATTCCACAATATTTTCCTTCTCCCCAATTAGATTTTGAAACCATTCCAAAGAAGACAACAACAGAAATTGATCAAAGTCACCAATAGATGGATGAAATCATTGAATCATTACAAAAGACTACAACAGAATAGGGGACTTCATCCAATCATCTAGGTACAACTCAGGAAACTTTGATCCAGTCATTAAAACAAGAGATTTATGAGATGGAATTCTTGAACAGACATATCCAAAAGGAAAATGAAACACTAAAAGAGAAAAATAAATTGGACAAAATTATCCATGACAATACCATGCTACATTTAGGATTATGGAACAAGCAAAATAGAAAACTGAAGAAGAAAAACATGAGGTTGAATAGAGCCCTCATCAATCTCAAGTACAGATCCCTCATGATGAAGCCTAGGATGACAATGACAGCAAGGAAGAAGAAGAAAAGGCTAGATGTTTTAGCAAAAGTTTTAGAACAGATGAATTAAAGAAAGGATAGTTACAATTTTGGTTGCATGAGGACATGCAACATCTTCACAGTGGAGGTATGTTGAGCCCCAAAACTACCTCTCTTCCACACACCTTCTTAAACCTTTTCTCTTCTATTTTCCCATATCAGTGCCTCATGAGCTATCAAAAGTTGTTACATGTTGATTTTAGGAGTACATTTGAGTGATTTTCAAATTATATCATTGTGTGTGCTCTTTGATCTAGGTTTTGTTTATTAGCTACAGAATGTAGCCACTTTCCAAAGGTAATTTGCAATTCCATGGTCGTTTTCATTGTTCTATAGGTTACAGGTGTCGGTAGGAAAAACAAGACACATGGGCAGCTCAGGAATGATCCACACATGGATGCGTTCCTATCTACTCAGCCAAATTCGTGAAGAAAGGTACCGGTCAAAGGATGATAAACAGAGAGTCCTTCATCAACTAGGACTCTGCTCCTGCACGTAACAGAAGCCTGAACCATTCCTGAACTCATGGAACAGTTTTTGCCACCTGCATGCCATCTCCATAACGGAATCCAATATCCTCTTTGCATAGATTTACTACTCATGGGAATAGAGAGGCTGAATCCTCAGATTTTGATTTGTTCACGTGTCCATCGCTGAAGAAATTTCTCTAAAAAAGAGTTATCTATTTCCTCTATAAATATAGGTGTTTGCAACACAGATAGTTAGTCTGGTTACTGTTGTTTTAGCATTATTTTACTGTTCTAATCGAGAGACATATCCTCTATTTCATAATAGAAAAAAAAATTTGTTTTTTCATGACTGTTTAAGTGTGGTTTGAAGTGACAGTGTGTTAATCCAAAGTTGTGTAGAGGGCCCCTACTAGCTGAGGTTCTTCCTTTGTTTTGTATAGTTTTTTATGTAAATTTCCTCTTATTTAAGCTGTAGCTTTCTCATGTTTTGTTTATGGTTTTAATCGTTCTAATCCTGTACATGACTTTGCAGCTTGTTATGTTTTCCACTAACACTGATCAATGCATTTCAGAATAGGTTATGCTCGAGAATTTTCATAGTTTTTTTTGCATCAAGTGGTGATATGAGAATTGCTTCCTTTGCTGAACTTTAGTTTTCAATTCCAGTTGTTATGCTTCTATTTAAGTGAGATTTTCTTACTGCTTTTAGATGGTTTAGATATCAATTCTTCATGCTATATGATGATATCTCTGGAGCCTTTAGCTTAACCCCATTTTAGAAGTTAATTGGAAAGCTATTGTGATTATAGGTGAAGTAATTTGATTTTTCTTTCATTAGTCTACAAGTAGATAGTTTAGATATCAGTTCTTCATGCTATATGATGATATCTCCGAAGCGTTTAGCTTAACCCCGTTTTAGAAGTTATTTGGCAAGCTATTGTGATTATAGGTGAAGTAATTGATTTTGATTTCATTAGTCTACAATTAGATAATTTAAATGTCATTCTTTCATGCCATATGATGATATTTCCAGAGTCTTTAGCTTAACCCCATTTTAGAAGTTAATTGACGAAATATTGTGATTATGGGTGAAATCGGTGACTAGTTTCCAATTTCTTTATTTTTTTGGTTTTGAGTGCAGTAGTTTATTAGATTTCAATTCTATAATTAGATGGACAGCAGAGACGGTAACCTCATTCTCAGTAATTCATATTTAGCTTGATTTATGTAGCTGCATGTTTATATTCTTGTTCAAAGTTCTGATTTTGTAGACAACATGTTTTGAGATCTTTGATGTTCTAAGTTTGGAAATTACCATAAGAAGCATAAACCTTGTATTCAATTATACATCCACACATGACCTTTAAAATTATTCTTAAAACTTTAGAATAGGATTTCCATTTGCATTAAAAATTTTAGGAGACAAACAAGAACAAAACCCAAAAACAAGATAAAAATTGAAAATAGTGAGGTAAGAAGCGGTTGTCTTGCACATACAGTGCACTACACTTCATCAATTTACGACTCCCAGATTGATAACTTATGTTGCAATTTAGGACACACTAAATTGAATAAACACCCATCAAATATGAAACTGGAATGGAACTATTGACCAAATTTAAACAAATGACTTCTACTCACATATCAGATCATATTTGTGAGTGGCATCATTGTCGTTGGATGGTTAAAACCTATGTTCCTGATCAACTTTTAGCTGAGTGGTTCATTAAGTCCTTATTGCCATCTATCACCAAGGATGTGGCTAAAGGTGGAGTTGTTACATAAGAGCAAGTGATTGCTCGTGCCCAATACTTGGATTTAATTTACACACAATCTAGCACGCTCTATGACAAAATTTGACATGCACCACACCTAAATCAATCCATTCCACCTCCACCATCAAATAGGGACTCTCATGCCGAAGATGGTGTGATCTATTCCTTGAGCATGCAAATAACACATAAACCATATGGTCAATCGCTTGCCATTTTGAACCAAACTATAAATGCATCTAAGGTTCCTACTTCCAAGATTAATGCCAGGCCATCTGACAAAGGTAAGAATCAAAAGCAACTAAGAATCAATAAGAAAGGGAAAGATAAAAAGAAAACTGAAAACCTTCATCAAGAGAAATCATCTAATTCCTCTAATCCAAGAAAGAAACCTCATTATCCATGTCATATATCTAATGACGAGCACTTTACAAGAGATTGGGCTCACCACTTGGAAGTTTCTAAACTGTTAAAAACTTCTACCGGATCCGTAGTGTTGACAGATCCATTTCCAAACTCGGATACCAATATGGTTGCAACTAAAAATGATTCCACATCCCAGGTATTGATGTTATCCATCTCAAAACCTAAAGATGAGGTTTTGGTTTAGACACGTAGTAAAGATTATGGTAATCCACCATCTTCATGAAATAATTATGCCATTGATCAACCTGGTTCTTCAACTTTGACAACATCAAAAAAATATTCCACTACCCATTGCACCAGAGTTAACAATAAAGCCACCTAAGGGAGTTGTGCACAAATCAATGTTTAATCCTCGAGCTTGAGTTGCTCAAAATTATAACATAGTAGAGGATCTTGCTCAGTCTCCTCTGCTATGTCAACGCTTGGGGTGTTACAAAATTTCCCCTCCCAGAAGCAGGATTTACAGTCGGCAATAGGTGGAGTAGATCTAGCAGATTCTAATCTTGTGGTTTTTAATCACTCAGGATATACACCATAGTTACCAACACAATTAGCTTTTGAATTCAAGTTAAAGCTCTTAACAAAAATATTCATCAGACTATCATAGATGAGTGAGCTTCTACCTGTATTATGTTAATGAGATGTTGGAAAACACTGGGGTCACCTACATTGACAATATCACCAACCACATTGAAGGGTTTTGATGGAAGAACTTATACCACATGTGGGATTTTGAATAATTTGCAAGTAGAACTAGGGGCCAAAACAGTAACTATTGAGATTGAGGTGGTTGATGGACCCTTTGACTACAACATTTTACTTGGACGACCATGGGTTTATGTTATGGCTATTGTTGTTTCCATGTACTTTCATACGATTGCATTTCCTCATAAAGGTGGAATAACAGTTATTGACCAAACCTCATTTTTTGCCTCTAGTTCTCAAGTTATGGGAAGCATTCCATTTGTTAACGGACCCCCGATTTCACTTCAATCTTTTGGTGTATGTCTTTTCAAAGATCCCTCCTTAATGGGTACTTTCACACTTCCTCCAGCATCTAGAATTTTGGAAGTCACGAGAGTCGATACATGTACTATGTTATCCTCTACTTCATCTCATTTAAATATGATCACCAATAGTATTGAAGATGAGAGTTTTACTAAGGCTATGCCACTAAGTCCCATCGAACTCGCATAGCAATCAATTTTTCTTGCTTGTGCGGCATTTCCAACCACATTTTCCAATTGTATGGGTAGATTGTTCACTTGAATACAATACTTCTTCTGATCCTTTTGCTTATATATATTCTACAGATGAGGAAATCATCCAATCAATGATTATAAGGGAAGAATCATGGGAATATTATCATCATCGTTCCCGCATTCCAGATTGCAGGGAAGATTGTTCAGATGAGCTTGTACACCCTTCAATTGTAGATTTCTTTTTGAATTTTGTTAGAATAGATTCAGTAGATTCTGAGTGTAATTTTTTTAACATAGAAGAAACCATTTCTATAGATATTTCGACCAAGCCTAACGTTGTAGAAAACATTCATGTTGGAAAATCTTGTTCTCCTTTGGAGCTCGATATTTACCGTGTTCTGTTTCGTGAATTTAGAGATATATTTGCATGGTCTTATGAGGAGATGTCAGGCATTGATTCAAGCATTGTTGAACATCAAATCAAGATGTATCCTAATGTCAAACCAATACAACAACAGCTTTGACCTGTACATCCAAATAAAGTTGCTTCCATTAAGACAGAGGTTGAAAAGCTAGTGCATGCTGGCTTCATTTACCCTGTATCTCTTATTGATTGGGTATCAAATATTGTTCTCGTGATGCAAAAACAAGGAATAATCTGAGTGTGTGTTGATTACCGGGATGTAAATAAAGCATGTCCAAAAGACAATGATCCTACACTCTTCATCGAACAAACTATTGACGAATGTACCATATGTGAAATATTTTCATTCATGGATGGATTTTTCTAGCTACAACCAAATCAATATCCACCCAGAGGATCATTCAAAGCTACATTTATTTGTCCCTAGGGCACATTTGCATATAGAAAGTTACCTTTTCATTTGAAGAATGTAGGGGCTACATTTCAGAGGGAGATGAACTTTTCTTTCCATGACATTAAGAAAATTGTACAACCATATCTTGACGATTTTCATGCTCATTCACAAAAGCGGATTGATCACCCACAACATATTAGAGAAATATTTTTACGGTGCCTGTAATCACCAAAAAAAAAGGTTTACATTTTGTTAGTCATGGTCTTAGATAAGTGTCAAGTCACCCTATGTCTCAATGGGTAGGTGGTAGGTCAGGAGTCCCAAAGGCTTAATTTTTCATGTCCAAATAAAGTCTAGCATGCTTTTTCTATGTTTCATGAGTCCTACAATCTTGTTAGAAACACATAGCTTAAGGCCAATTTGAAATTTTTTGGAATTATCCCCGAAACCATGTTTTCGTAGTGCAGACAGTGTAAATTGTTTGTTTTGTGCTACAAAAACGTTGTTCTTTTCGTAGCACGTTTCCTTGCGCGCTATGAAAGCGCGGATTCGTAAAAACAATCTTGTCAAACATCAATCCATTAAAATTCCATTAAAACTTTCATTATTATGTGTCAACTAGGAGTCAGTCCTTAAGCATGCCACCACTTCAAACTCATCATTACGAATTTAGGGTTCATTATGAAAGATAATTTCAAAATTCAAAAGGGCTGGCTAGTCTTATTGTTTTAGTGTGCATGCAAGCCCTTGAAACAAAATTGCTTTCGAACAATAAACTTTGGTAATTGTTCACCAAGGTTTTCCTAATTCATCATTCAGGCGAGGCTGACCACCATTGGCAAGCTAGGATGATCAATTGAGTTTCAAAAGAGTTTGGTTTTTTCATAGGAATTCAGAAGAAAAGATGACAAAGGAGAAGAAACAACATAGGTCTAGTCATTGCTTGAGAACAAAGCCTGAAAGCACTAAGGTCCTAAACAGAGATAAAGTAGTTGTAGAAGCCTTCAAGAAAGCAAGGTGCTAGAAGTTTTTTAAGAAATTTTAGGGAGGGCATACCTAGGTGACAAAGGAGATTTCACTCAATTTCAGTGGCTTAAGTACAAAGGTTGGAAATTTTATT
This sequence comes from Pinus taeda, assembly GCA_000404065.3. Lineage (NCBI taxonomy): Eukaryota > Viridiplantae > Streptophyta > Pinopsida > Pinales > Pinaceae > Pinus > Pinus taeda. Next base: position 30,589 of record APFE031657022.1, on the reverse strand, counting down.
AGTAAAGGAAATATTAGGTTATTGTACGAAAAAGTGTTGTTCGTACTTAATATAGAGATCAGTTTGACTACTCAAGATTTACAAAGAGTTTATGTGTTTGATGTTCTTATGGCTTTTTTCAATTACTTATTTGCAGTGGTATGAGCTTGTGATTCTTAGAATTCATTAGAAAATGCTCTAACTTCCTTCACATGCTTGTAAACTGTGTTGTTTCACCATGTTACTGTTTTATTCATAAACCTAAAATCTAAGTGCCTTGACTTACATGTTTCACTGATCATGTTGTTTTGCTGAAGACTATTTTGACTCCATAGCCCAATAGATATTTGCTAATCATAGTTTCAACCAGTCACCAGTTGTACTTTTGTTCATTTTGTTCCTAGAGTTAGCCATCTAACCATTAATCAAAAACACTAAACCTAGTGAGATAGCCCTCTCAGGTTGAGGAGGCTAAGCCTCAACCAAAAGATTGGTTTGAAAGAGTTACTCAAAGTCTACTTAATCAGAAACCAATTAAGGAAAAAGTTTGTGATAACAGTGCCAAAACTACAAAATAAGGGTCAATCCACACAAGTGTGTGTTTTGTGTTGGCTCTGGTCGATTGCTTGGATTTGTGGTCTCAAAAGATGGAATTCAACTCGATCCAACTAAGGTTTAGGAAATACTTTACTTGTCTCCACCTTCAATTTTATTAGAGTTGCAGAAACTTCAAGGGAAGGCAAATTTTCTAAGGAGGTTGATTCCAAACTATGCTGAAATGGCTAAAGGTTTTACTTGTCTATTGAAGAAAGAGGTACCCTTCCATTGGGATCAAGTTGTGCAATATTCCTTTACTGCTCTTAAAGATTCCCTGATTAGAGCATCATTAATGTATGCCCCAAACTATCAACAAGAATTTGACTTGTATCTCGCTGCTACAAATGCAACCATCGAAATGGTTTTAGTCCAAGAAGAAGATGGAATAGAGCATCCAATATATTATTTGAGCCATAATCTCAATGATACAGAAAGAAAGTATTATTATGTCGAAAAGTTAGCTTTGGCAACCGTTCAAGCTATGTAGAGGTTTTGTCACTATATTCTCCTACGTAAAACTATGATTATCTCTGATTGCAACCCTATGACATACATTTTGTCACGTCAATTGCTGGGGGGAAAATATTCGAAGTGGATAGTAATATTGCAAGAATTTGATTTGGAATTCATTAAGTCTAAGTCAAAGAAATATCTCGTATTTTCTGAACTACTTTCCGACCTTTCCTTATCCTCCAATGATTTAACATCAGAAACATCAATCTCGGATGAGTCTTTGTTTCTCATTTCGTCAAGGGATCCATGGTATGGGGATATACTAATCTATCTCCAAACACAAGATTTCTGGCTCAATACCTCTCACTCTCAACAATGATGTATCCAATACCAAGCAAAAATTATCTTATCATTGGTGACACACTTTATCGCCATGGTATCGATACAATTTTACGTAGGTGCTTCACTCATGAGGAGGCCAACAAATCTTTGAATGAATGTCATTCAGGTGCTTGCGGTGGACATTTGTTTAGATATGCAACAACATAGAGAATTCTCTATGCTGGTTACTTTTGGCCAACAATATTCAAAGATTGCATAATTGTTGTAAGAAGTTGTCATGCATGGAAAATATTTGATCGGAAAACTTGATTACCACCTACACCTTTGCATCTAGTAGTTGTTGTTGGACCATTCGCTAAATGGGGTATTGATTTTATGACATGAAACCCCACCTCAAACGGGGGGCATGGGTATATTATATTCAGTGTTGAGTATTTTACCAAATGTGTCGAGGCGATCCCTACATTATACAATAGCGGCGAAATGGCTGCATTGTTTTTCTTCAACCATGTGGTTGCTAGGTTTAGTGTACCACAGGCCATAGTCATAGATCATAGGTCGCATTTTCACAATCACATGATGGTTGAGTTGACTACCAAATTAGGACTATCACATGATAGTTCTACTCCATGTTAACCACAAGCCAATGGACAAGTTGAGGCTATCAGCAAGGTCCTTAAGCATATGTTGCAACGAATGAATGGAGTTCATAAAAGAAATTAGCATTTAATCATGTGCTCAACTTTGTGGGCATATCAAAACTTGGTGAGAAATGCTACCAAATTAACATCCTTTCAATTGGTGTATGGTTTGGAAGCAGTCTTTCCAATTCAATGTGAAATTTCGTCACTCAAACTCGCAATTGACCTACTACCTGACACTTCTGAGGAATAAGCACGTTTCATGGAATTAATCCATTTGGATGAAACTTGTTGTGACATTGCATTGGCTAACGAAGCACACAAGAACTGGGTAAAGGCGCAATATGATCAAAATTTCAAGCCTCATGCGTTCTCAGAAGGTGACATGGTCTTTCTTTATGATCAAGAATCTAATAAAATTGGAGCAGGAAAATTCGAACCACTTTGGATGGGCCCTTATATTGTTAAGCGTGTTTTGATGAAAGGTGCCTATGAGTTAGTAGATTATGATAGAATTCCATTGTCTAAGCCTAGAAATGGGTTGTATTTAAAACGTTACTATTCTTAGTTAGGTATGGTAAAACACATGTAAATATGCTTGGATTGCATGTGTGAGTGTGTTTCTTTTAGGGTTTTTATTTGGTTAAGTAATCCACTTCGCATTTTTTGTAGATATTGAACTTTTTGGAACCATTTGTTTGTTAAGCCGATGGTGCTAGTCGCAGTACACAAAACCTATCTTCTACAGCATGGGCTATTTTTACTCCAAGCGGCAAGTTAATGAGTTTTAGAGGGATTTGTATTGGTTAAACGACAAACAATATTGCTGAGTATAGTGTGTTGATTGAACTTCTCTCTGATGCCATTTCACTTGGCATTCATCGAATCATCATTAGGCTGGACTCATAGCTCGTTGTGCTACAAGTTACTAACGTTTATACTATCTGAAACCCAGCAATTCATTGTATGTTCCTTAGAGTTCTTATTTTGGAAAGGTATTTCGAGTTTATTCGATATCAACATATTTCTAGAAGTCTAAACACATTAACTAACTCTCTAGCAATTATGTGTTAAATAGACATTTGCAACATATGTGAAGTAAAAGTTTTCAATTAACTTCATCAGTTGAATAGGATTACATCACTTAATCATAATAAAACCCTGAAATTAAAATAGATAATTGTAAAAAGGTTTTACAGACAGTTTGTGTCCAGGACAAAAATTGGTCATCTGACCCAAAAACTAAAATGTATGCAGAAAAAGCATCTTAGTAAACTAGTGGTGCTCATGATAGTAGGTCACTGCCTGGGCTATCATGCACAAGAGTCTCATCCAACGACTTGGTACACCAATGGTGTGGCATTGCAGTCGCATAGGTAGGTCCTTGATCTGGACATCCAAAATACCCAAGGTTAATTGCTCTATGTGATCTTGCAATTCAGCCAGAGTCTCAGCCAAATCCAAGTCTCAGAGAATCGCTCTCCCTACAGCTCTCTGTGCTGGTCCAACTACATCTCATGTGTCTCCCACAAGTTGAATAGGTCTAATATCTATATACATAAAAAAATGATTTTGTTTACTCTTGGAAACAATAAAAAAACAAAGAATGCAAAAACTTTAAAAATTAAAAAACACTTGATCAAACAATTTACCAATAGCACCCCACATTGCTCCAGCTGGTAGTGGTAAATATGGATCGCCACAAAAATCCATTCCTAGATATGGATATTTTGTGAAAGTCATATCTTGTCGATTGAACCATTCAAAGAATTTAGGGGTAAATATGATCGAAGAATGGGCACCATGCCTAGCCATTAGATCTGTCCACCTCTGCATTATGGTCTCTTGGTCTAGATACACCCAGAGAAATGAGTTGTGGTTGCAAGAGAGGTATTCTCTCCGAGGAAAAATAAATCACGATTGATCCATAGCCGCAATTCTCGATCTTTCCTCTTTTCACCTTGGTCAGTTGCTCTTTCACAGATGAAAAGATAGCCCTGCACCAGTTTAACACTTTTGGCTCTAAACATTCTAAGGCATACTGCATGTATGATTTCTTGGCCAAATGAAATGTGGAAGTGCCAGCCAATCTAGAAATGGTAGAAATGATTGTCCTTAGTGGTAAGTCACTAACATCTTGATAAGTATCCTTTCGTCTTTGCTAGGCTAGGCACCATGCCTACATAACTGTCGCACATAATATTTCACTGGTCTAACCCCATGGGCAAGACTTTTTAGTGAAATGGGGGCACCTCACCTCAACAGTCCAGTTAGGAAGTATATATCATCAATGGTAAAAGGGATCTCTTTGTCCCGAATGTGAAAATCCTGATCAGCCCGATCCCATGATTGAACAAGGAACAATAAAAGATCCATCTGCTGTCGCATGTTGGATAACTAAAAATACTTGAGTAACCCACAATTTATTAGGGCCTCGACTATTCCGTGATTACTCAAGGCTGTGATATCTTGTTCTTCATGCTCTCGTTCTCTCCATATGATTACCATTTCGATTCCTAAATTGGAAAAAGAAACCCTAGGGAACTCAAAACGCTAAAATGTTCTTGACTAAAAGAGGAGATAAAAATAATGAAATGAAAGAGAACATAGTTAGTTCCTACTTGGTCCAAATAGCACAAGGAATGATTCTCTCAATCCTCTACAATAAATTGGTGAACTTTGGGAAAAAACTACTCGAGAGATCAAAAGGTAAAAATGAGATGGTGAAAATAAATGGTAAGAACCAGTTTTTATGTTTATTTCTTGCACATTAATTGAGTAAACATTGGTTTTCATTTATTTAATCCATGAACATGTATTGTTTAATCTATTTCGATGGCATCTTGAGCATGAGTAACAACTGGCAAGCAGTCATGATGTGCTTACCTATAAATTGAACATCTTTGACCACAAAGCAAACTTTTATCACTTTTTTGAGCTTTGTTAAAATGAAAAAGGAACCCCCTTAGAGTCCTCTTTAAGCTCTTTTCAAACTCTCTAAACATGAAAAGGTTGCCGAGCACTTGTCGTTTCTAGCTCTTTAATGGATTAGAATCGATATCTACTCAGTATAGTTTTACCCCTTCTTCGAGCTGAGTTAGATTAACTACCAAAAAGGTACTCGTTGGTCAAACATGATCAATAGGTTCTCTCTTGTATTTTTTTACACTTTTCCAGACATGAAAGAAAAATTTACGAAAAAGAACATTTGGAGTTTCCTTTTAGGCCCTTTTTAGACTCTCTAAATGTGACAAGGGCCAAGTTATCTTTATCGTTAAACTTGTTAAAAACATTAAATAGTGACAAACTTGTCCATCTAGAGAAGACCGAGTTTCACCATTGCTAGACTCGTTAAAACATCAAATAGCGATGGATTCACCCAAGGGGTGGAATTATACAACAAGCATATGTTATCCTCATCAAGCTTGATAAAAAATAAAGAGGTCCTGGCTAGAAATGACTGGGGAAAATCTGAAAAAGTAGAAAATACTTTATGGTACCAGATCACTCTTGAACATGACACTTTCACCTCATCACCGTGACTATGTGGGTTGGGTCATTTAGCTTGATTGTTATCACACCGTTGGTGTTTCATACCATCCATCACATTGCTTTGGGTCAATGCTAGCAATTCACTTCAGTGTCATCGATATGCTCAAAAGAGGTCATTCAATTCAAAAACTTCATCCTTTACAATACAGTAAACCTTCATTTTCATGTCTTCCATTCCTGAACCTTATGTCACCAGTCGATGTTTCATCTCCAAAATCATTTACCTCGTTTCATGTCGTTGATGTGGGATACATCAAGGCCTTCCTACGATGAGTCGCTTCTTGTCGACATCAGCACATTATCAAAGAAGCTGATTTAGAAACACCCCTTCAGTACCTTGAGGCTTGCATACATCAATGGCAGGTTTCTCGCTTCCAGTGATAGATTGACATCGATGGCCTTCGGCCGAAAGAATTTGTATGGTGTTTGGCTTCAAATAATTTATTCACACCATGTGAAATGTACTGGAGTATCTTGAGGGTCATTATCATTATCAGTGATTCCTCTCACGTCTATTAACGACTTACATCATTGGCTGATAATCAGACAATGTATCTCCATGTTCGACTTCAGATCATCTATTCACATGGTTAGACTTGGACTTGAGTGAAAGATTGGACGAGATTGAAGACCTTGGATCTAGTTTCATCCATCCGGGCTGCAACATATTTTCAGGAGTACTATATCAAATGTACAATGGCCTTACATTCATGGTCATCCATTCATGGGTCTATATCTGTAGATGACTATATTTGTACATGTAATGAAAGTTTATAAGATGAGCATGGGTATGCCTTCCCTCAGCTAGTTCGTGAGAAAAAATCAAAGTATCATGATATTTGTATTGTAACTGATGCAGGTCACCTTCCATTTCGAAACCTTCTCTCCAAGTGGTAAAGCATCCCACTCGACATGTTTATTTTTGACTTCATGCTTTAGGGGACAACTGTTACAAGTCAATTTGGGCACATCAACCCCAACTTCCAGATCAGTACTATTAAGGTCCATCAATCCCTAATATAGTTGTTTACATTCGATAATGAAGTCAACCTACATCATGCTTGCCTCCTAAGAGTTTCCATGTCACCATTCACCCAAAACATGCCCCTAAGGAGATCAACATAGGTGGCCCTTTTTCAGGTTGCATTGCAATGCAGAAATTGCACTGGCTAGGTGCACTGTAGTGCACTTAGCCTTTGTTTCACTTCCACTGAGTGAGATTCATCAAATTTTTTAAAATGAATCCATTGCATTCCTCATCCAATGGATGCTTCTGGAAGTTTCCATATCGATTGAGCTCGCTTTTGGATTAGGAAGAGGATGAATGAACCTTAATCCATTATCCCTTCCTCCATGGAATTGTTGAAAATAATACTGAGAGGGGAGGTGAATCAGTATTATCTAGTTCTTTACCAAATCTTTCTTATTTACACTTTGAATTATTTTTGCATATCAGTACCATAAAATAATGAGCAAGAAAAACAAGACAGACAGTCACATCAAAGAACACCAGATATAAGGTGGAAACCCAATGTGGGTGAAAACCACCCGCTGCAATATGTCTCTATCTTCTTTCAAATTAGAAACTCCTTTTACAATGGTCTTGTACTGGTGCAGTCCTTTACCAGTACGCAGGCTGCAACCTGCAGAGAGCTACAACTCTCTCTCGTTTTCCAGTCTCTCCTGGAAGGGAACTACAACCCCCTACTTCTTTTCAAGGACACTTTTCATAAATTTTCAAACTGGATCCATAAACATCAAATGATCATCAAGTACCAGTAAGTCACCCAGATAACCAGATCCACAATAAAAGTAAACTAAACCCAGAACACCTTATCAACAAAAAAATCAGTCAACAAAAGATCTTAAGACAGATACGCAATTTCCTTTTCTCTGGCCTGCGTCGCTACGCACTTCACCTTCTGTGGCGCTGTGCACCTCTGCAGCTGCGCCTTCTGTGGCGCCTCCGCACTACGCCTTCGGTCGCACCTCTGTGGCATCTCCTGTGGCGCCTCCGCACTGCGCCTTCTATGGCGCCTCTATGGCGTCTCCGCACTGCGCCTTCTGTGGCGCCTCTGTGGCGTCTCCGCACTGCGCCTTCTGTGGCGCCTTCACACTGCGCCTTCTGTGACGCCTCCGCACTGCGCCTTCTGTGGCGCCTCTGTGGCGTCTCCACACTGCGCCTTCTGTGGCGCCTTCGCACTGTGCCTTGTGTGGCGCCTCCGCACTGCGCCTTCTGTGGCGTCTCTGCACTGCGCCTTCTGTGGCGTCTTCGCACTGCGCCTTCTATGGCGCCTCTGCACTGCGCCTTCTGTGGCGCCTCTGTGGCGTCTCTACACTGCGCCTTCGCACTGCGCCTTCTGTGGCACCTCCGCACTGCGCCTTCTGTGGCACCTCTGTGGCATCTCCGCACTGTGCCTTCTGTGGCGCCTCCGCACTTCTGCAGCTACAGCGCTCGAGAGATCACCCTTCACAGATTCGTTTTCCACTTCACTTTCATATAGATCGAGCTTTTGAAACAATAACCCAATATT
>APFE031657022.1:0-21041 GCA_000404065.3 Pinus taeda | reverse complement strand
AAGTAAGTGAACTGGGGGTACACACCTCATGAATGGGTAAAATACCAAGGGTTAAACATAAGGAACCCCATGTGTGCGTGCTTTACTGCCTTGAAGTGTGTGCACTGGGGGTACGCACCTCATGAATGGGTAACCTGCGTGTCTGGACGTGGTCCCTGCATGGCGTACCTCTTAATTCTCATCATATTGAGAGCCATGCCATGGGTGTTGCCATCAAGTACAACATCTGTAACATATAACCATACCAGAAACATAATGCCAACAAAGTAAACGAGCTTAATAGAGGCACCCACTCTTATAGAGTGGTTGTTCCAATCATAGAAAGGTACCTACTCTTTTGAGTAACTAGGCCTTAAGGACCATACTTTCTAAATTAGGAGAATGTATGATTTCAACAATAGTCTAGGCCAAATGTCTACACTTATTGTTATCTCATTAATGCTCCCTCTTATTGAGAGAACTTATCTTAACGTGTCCAAGCTTGTCCCTGAAGTACATGTACTTCATCCAAGACATAGGCTTGTCAAAGGCCTATCACAGCTTTAGCCATTAAATATAATTTAAAAATAATACTTAAATATATAAGAGTTAAATTTCTCCCTCTGAATCAAAGCTTCTTTTAAATTCATAGTTCTTTTTGGATTCAAAGCTCCCATTGAATCCGGGACTTGTCAAAAACTTCTTCCAACCTTAGACAACCTTCAACATGTTCTTGCAATCCTCTCTAGGAGGTCACGAAAGAATAATTACAATCAAGCAATGAAAATAAAACGAGACTATATTACTAGAGAAATCAATAATAGTAAAGGAATAGAGATAGAGTACGTATCTTTTATGATGAGTAACAACTCCCTCTTGATCTTATACTTCTCGCAGTTATCCAATAGATCAACAGACTTGCTTTAGACATCATTATCATGACCTAGGGTTTCTTCTTTTAGCAGGAGCATCTCATCCTAGGGTTTTGTCCAAAACCCTAGGCATTCTCTTATCAAGCCTTTCTAAATTTGCAAACCCTATAAATCAAAAATTCAAAGCCCTAAATGTACTTTTACACAAGGGATAGATTACTCTAGGGTTTTGTTCAAAAACCCTAGAAAATATACCAAACCTCAAATTCAGAGCAGATCAATACTCTAGGTCAAGACTTCAAAATACTTCAAATCAAGACTCCAAATCATCCTTGGCTCTTTCAAAAATTCTTAGAAACTTTGGATCATGAAAATGTCTTAGGCCAAACCTCACAGAAGAACCTCAGATTCACTCATCATAGGGTGCACTTCGAACTCCATCTCACGATCATTTTGTAGACATTGTTATAGTAAATAAAACTTCGGGATTCATCCAAGGAACTTGAATCTTCATTTCGGATCTCATTATTGTCTTTAGGTCATCATATTGGTCTTAGATTACTATGCTTGGATTATACTTATAGTATGTGGAGCATACTTGTGGAACACAAACTTGGAACAAACTCTTTGACATCACTAAAATATGTTATAGATTGTTTCAAATTTCGGCCAAGTTTGGGAGCTTGAACTTGCACCTAGTTAAAAATGACCATAGGCCTAACTTTGTAGAAAACTCATAAGCCAAATTTAATCGATGCCATAGTAGATTGAGCATAGTTCCATCTCGGTGTGTGCAGTTTACATGATCTGTCAACTTGGGAAGTAATGAAGATATATAGAGCGTAAATAAGGTAGAAGATGCGTACTCTTGTTATCATTAATCACATGGTTGTTTCAAGAGATACTAGTTTATTTCCTTTGACACCAATCTTGTTCATAGAAATAGGTATACTACTTGCTGAACTGTAAATGGAGACTGAAGTTGATAATTCTCTATAAACTTTTGGTCTAGATGAAAGGATATCCCGAATACTAAATCCTTTTTTTTAGTAAGCTGCAAGTTATCCATATGTCAGTTGGATTCTTGTTAACCTTCAGCAAAGGTTCAAATTAAAGAATTGAGCATATTTTGACATATGATGGGGCACATCAATAGGAATATTAGATTTAGTGGTGACAGTGCTTATTAATATGGAAGTGTTGATGGCAGAAGCCAAGACTGGCCAAAACATGTTATGCATTTAAGCATTTCTTGGTTACATGTAGTGCATGTATGGTTGTCTTTATGTCAGGTGACTTTCGGAATTGTGTGCAGTCAAATATATAATTCCCAAAGAATGACCTTGCCCCCACACTGAAAGCAAACCTTGAAGAATGGCCTTGCCCCCACACTGCATTGCTAGAGAAGGTGAAGTCACCCATATACATATATATTGCACTATATTTAAACAAAAAACAAAAAACATACTCAGAACTACACATTGAGACTCAGGGTTAGCATGGTAACCACCTTTGGTTAGATCCGGGGTGGGTTACATCCTCAGTGCATAGGACCCTATTTTGCATGCATCTTCAAAACCATGTTAACAATGTATTTTGGTGTTCGACACCCAGAATTGAAAAGGCATAGTAACTAAGTTAAAATATGCGTAGAACAATTAGAACCACATTTGGAAATTCAAAATGTTTTGAATTTAACAAAATTAGAAGAAAAAAATAAAATATAAAACTGAAAGCAAAAAATTATCTATACTGAACTGTGAAACATGTAGAGGAAAAGAATCTGAAACGCTTCAACTCAACCAATCTGAGACAAAATCGTGTATTGCTAATTTGAAAAATGAGATTGAAGATGACACAGCCCCAAATAGCAAACTTCACAAGTTTTTCTCCGGTCTTGGCCTTTGTGCCCATTTCTATATCGGTCTTTGACAATGCAGACTCTAGTTCTCTTTTTCTACTTTTGTTGGTGACGCTTCAACTGAAAAAACTGTGCACACTATAGGGCAACAATATAAACAGAAAGCAAAAAAATACCTATGCTGAACTGTGAAACATGTAGAGGAAAAGAATCTGAAACGCTTCAACTCGACCAATCTGAGACAAAATCATGTATCGCCAATTTGAAAAATGAGATTGAAGACGGCACAGCCCCAAATAGCAAACTTCACAAGTTTTTCTCCGGTTTTGGCCTTTGTGCCCATTTCTATAGCGGTCTTTGGCAATGCAGACTCTGGTTCTGTTTTTCTACTTTTGTTGGTGACGCTTCAACTGGAAAAACTGTGCCCACTAGAGGGCAAGATTGACCTATATAATGATTTTGAATGGAAAAATCTGAAACTGTGCACATGGTTAAATTCGGATTGCATAGTGATTCAGTGATTTGTGAAAATTTGGAGGAACTTATGTTTTCATAAATTTTGGAGGCAACGTATGTTTTTCATAAATTTGGAGGAAATAATTCAAATACGTTAATTTGGAGGAAATGATTTGGAATTATTATGCTCTCTATTGTGCTTAAATAGATTTTATTTTTCTTTTATTCAAATTGTGGAGATATTATGGTCACACAAGAAATAGATTTTATTTTTCTTTTATTCAAATTGTGGAGATATTATGGTCACACAAGAACTAGATTTTATTTTTCTTTTATTCAAATTGTGGAGATATTATGGTCACACAAGCCAGGTGCGACAGTGTAAAATTTGAAATTTTGAATTTTGAAAAAATATGTGTATTTTTTATTTATTTTTTCTGAAGTTTTTATTCTTATTTTTTATTTATTTATTTTCAAGTTCATTGTCATTTAAGCGAAGATTGTTTTTTTAAGAAAGATAAAAAGGAAATGGGCTTGAAAAGATGTAATTTTTAAGGGTTCAAAAGTTTTAATGGTTATTCATTGAGAAATAAAAACAAATTTATTTCATAAAAAGACCGTGATTAAAACTCAACGCATTATTAGTTATTTCACTTAATTATTTTAAACTATAATCTCGAAGGATTGCAATGTCTAACATTCTTCCTTTTAATTTGAAGGAGTTATTAATAGCCCAAGCATCATTTTGAACTTTTCGAATTTTTCTCTTCCTAGAGTTTTGGTGAATATGTCTACAATTTGCTTAGTTGTGGAACAATGTATTGGATGAATAGTTTTGGCCTCTACATGATATCAAATCAAATGATATTTCATATTGATGTGCTTGGTTTGATCATGAAATCTTGGGTTCTTGGCCAACTTGATTGCAGAAGTATTATCGAAACGTAAAGGAGTTGAGTTCACTTGTTTCTCTAGCAAACCTTCAATTATTTTCTTGAGCCATGCAATTTCCTTTGTCACTTTTGTGGATGCCACATATTTTGCTTTTGTTGTTAAATCTATCGAAACTGATTGTTTGCGTGACCTCCAAGAGACCATGAGGGCTTCATTGGGGGAGCAATACCATACCATGTTCATTCATATTGGGCGATATATATTGTGGAAAAAATGACATAATATATTGAGCATATATTAGGGGGTAAAGAGTTTTTATATTGGCAGGCATAAAAAATGGAGCTCAAAGTTAATGAAAAAATATAAAGGAGTATAAAAAATGTTAATGAAAAAATGGATATCTATAATATTTAGTGAAAGTATGGGTTTTTCTAATTTGGAAGGTGTATTGGGTTAGTATTGGTATGGGGTTATATAATGTGATTTGTAGAGTTGTTTTTCAATATGTAGTCAAATCATGGGTATTGTTTAGTATGTCACAAACGCACGTGATATGTCAAAGGTTCATTGAGTGAGGCCCTCATGCAGCAGACCACTGTTGATCCAAGTCATGAGTTATCTTGAAGTTGATACTATGTTTTCCTTGTCCCCATTGAAGTATGAACCAAAATGTGCAATAAGACTGAAGTCATCCACCTTGGTGTACTTAAGCCCATAATATTGAGTCCCCTTTTAGTATATGAGGACTCTTTTTGCAGCAGACCAATGTCCCTCACATGGTTTATACATAAATCTGAAAAGTATGCTTACAATATATGAGATATATGGTATGTTCGTGGTTAGGTAGTTGATACTTCCTACAAGTTTTTTGCACTTGGTTGCATCTTCAAATGCATTCCCTTCTTTGATGTAAGCTTCAAATTCTAATCCATTAGAGTGGAGAGAGGGCTACAATATGCCATGCCAAATCTATTTAGTAGTCCTCCAATGTACTTCTCTTGGGTAATATGTATTTTGGATTTTGATTGACTTCAATTCCCAAGTAGTAATGAAGATGTTCCAAATTTGTCATCTCAATTTAAACCTTTCCTCAAAAATCACTTCAAATATTTCTTCATGGATGCAGTGTAAATTTTATTGTTTCCTGTTATTAACAGATCAAAAGTGTGGATGGAATGACCTTGTCAACCTCCTTCAATTGATCTTCAATAAAGCTAGGGCCTCAATCCTTTCTTCCTTGGTATGCTACCTCAAATCCACCAAATTTTTCTCCATTTGTTCTCTGCGGTTGACCTGTATATATGTGATTTGGAGGGGCCTTTGACTAGAGCTGACTTAACCCTTTGAAAATCCACAATTATAATAAGGCTAACCTAAGTATCAATTTTACCATTTAACCATCATCAAGTAATGTGTTCAGTACCTCCACTATCATCTTTTATGCAAAGAATGTAGATGACTCATATAAGGTACGAAGTGCTTCAGGTAAACTTGAAGCCTCTAAGTCATGTGATCAACCATGATAACTAATGCCCCTCCGCCTTCACAACGTTGGATCAAATACCCACTAGATAAGAGTTCACCATACATAGCTTTGAGACTGTGACACCATATGCATACAATCGACACATACGCATACATTTCTTTCCTCAATAAGCCCTCCAAAATTTCATGAGATTTTGATGGTGGGATCTTAAGATATCGCAAGCCATAGCTCGAAGACCAATTATTGCTCTTGGTTTTCCTTAGGCTAGAAACCTCGCTGGTATCCTTGCATTGCCTTTCATTGAAAATTCATTCATTGATCCCTTTCCCCTCCATAATTAGGTCAAACATATATTTGGTTGCTAAATCTTATCCCCTTGACCAAACCTCAAGTCCACTTGGTCCCATGTGGTCCCATGCACTATCAAGGTTAATTCTTCAAAGGTCATGCAAGTTTCAACAAGAATTATAGGGCTTAGGGATATCCTTTATAAGGCACATACTTATAACCTAACCCTATAAATTTTCCCCAAGCCCTTCCTAGAGAGCCTTCCATCTTGTCTTACAAGAGAAGCAAGCCACGTATTTGAGCCTCTCCTGTGAGCTTCCACGATCACCCCTCGCCCTATCATTGGTCCATCCATTTTGTGATCCTTATCATAACGGGTACTTGATTTTACATCTAGTTGATTATAAGACTCTGTACTCAAGGTTATGAACAAAAAAATCCAATACTTTTCAGCTAGTCAAGCATAAGTTCCTGAAAGCTAAATAGTAACTGTCTCTATCATGTTGCCCATTGTGCAGGTGGGCATATCTCTGATTTTAGCAAGGCTTAACATTTTCCTCTCTTCTTGCATAAGGAAGCAAATTTTTGAACTCTTCCCTGACACACATAAAAGTCAGATGCAGTTTTTGCGATGGTATTGACAAATGTAAGAAATTATTATACAAGAACCTTCTTAGAGTCCTTGCTTCTCAATGGCAAGCAGATGTTGCAATGAGAATTCTGTCCAACCATCCAAAATACATAGTTCCCCCTTCTTCCTTAGTCTTTTAACTATTGCAGTATGATTGATGGAGCAAATATTTAATTGTGTCCTTAACATTAGCACTAAGAGAATACACACTAAAGCCTACCACAGTCATTCTAGTGCTCCATTTTCCTGCAACTTCATACCTCTCAATACTTTCTTCCCCCTCACAATCAATTATGTTCACTATGTCTCGGGCAAGGCATTATTTTTCAATATTCATATGATCTCTGCTATCCCTTTTAAGTGTAGCATCTAAAGACTCAAACATTGATGAGTAATAGTTTAACGCTTCCATGAACCGAGGCAAGAAAGGTGTAGTATTAGTGTTAATATCTTTGTCAGACCAGGGTAACTCCAGAATGAGCGAGAGAAAAACTGATATATTATTCATTAGCTAACTCACATTTATATACATAAACATGACGGATCAGTTCATCTTCTTGATGACTGTCCAGTTCACCCATCCGTTTCGGATTAGGTGTCAACATTCCCCCCCTTAATCTGAGGGGATGTTGGTGAGTCCAAGCATCGTTCTGAATCTTTCAAGCTTTTCTCTTCCAAGCGCTTTGGTGAAGATGTCTGCAACTTGCTCATTTGTGGAACAATGGTGGAGATGGATTGTTTTGGTCTCAACATGATGTCGGATCAAATGATATTTAGTATTGATATGCTTTGTACGATCATGAAACTTTGGATTCTTGGCCACTTTATTGCAGAGGTATTATCAATCATGAGTGGAGTTGATTGTACTTGTTTTACCTACAAATCTTCAAGAATTTTCCTGAGCCACACAATTTCTTTTTTTGCTTCCGTTGTTGCCACGTATTCTGCTTCTGTTGTGGAATCTATTGGAACTGATTGTTTGTGTTATCTCCAGGAGACAGCTCCTAATCCAAGACCCATAGCATATCCTAAAGTAGATACCCCAATTTCTTTGTCTCCATCAAAGTCTGAATCAGAGTATCCAATCAAGCTGAAGTCGTCCACTTGTGTATACTTGATTCCAAAGTCTTGAGTTCCCTTCAAGTACCTTAGAACTCTTTTTGCAGTAGACCAATGTCCCTCACAAGGCTTTTGCATAAACCTAGAGAGGATTCCAACAACAAACGAAATGTCCGGTCTGGTAGTAGTTAGGTAGTTGAGACTTCCTATAAGCTGTCTATACTTTGTTGCATCCTCAAATTCTTTTCCTTCAATAGATGTGAGCTTTAAGTTTTGTTCCTTTGGAGTAGTAAGAGGATTGCATTTTGTCATGCCAAACCTATTTAATAGATCTCCAATGTACTTCTTTTGAGAAAGAAATATGGACTTCGGATGTTGGGTTACTTCAATACCAAGATAGTAATGAACATAGCCCAAATCAGTCATTTCAAAACTTTTCACCAATTCCTTCTTTATCGATGCAATGTAGCTTTCATTGTTCCCTTTCATCAAAAGATCATCTACATATACCACAAGATATACAACTATTTTGCCAACTTTCTTGACAAATAAAGTTGCATCATCAAGATCATAATGTTTCAAATTGAGTTTCAGAAGATGCTCAGTTAGTTCTTCATACCAGGCTCGCGGTGCTTGTTTGAGGCCATACAAGGAATTCACAAGTTTGCTCACTTTATGTTCATGTTCTTTCACAGCAAATCCTTTAGGCTGGGACATAAAAACATTCTCTTCTAGATCTCCATTCAAGAAAGCTATTTTTACATCCATTTGATGGACTTTCCAATCGTTCTGAGCTGCTAGGGCAAAGAGTGTCCGAATGGTAGCCCATTTTGTTGTGGGGGAAAGGTCTCCTCATAATCGACCCCTTCCTTCTGTGCAAAACATTTTGCCACAAGCCTAGATTTGTGCTTGTCAAGTGAGCCATCAGCTTTATACTTGTTCTTGTAGACACACTTGTAGCCAATTGGTTTGGTTCCTAATGGAGGATTAACCAACTTTCAAGTGTCGTTCTTTATGAGGGCATCATAATCATTTTGCATCTCTTATTTCCATTCATCATGAGAAGTAACTTCTTTGAAGGAAGTTAGTTCAAAATCTGTAGACATGCTCAATTCACAATCATAAGAAACATCCATATCAACAGGTGAATTAGAGTCATCTACATTACCTCCATTTTGCCTGTTTTAATTTCTAGTTCCTGTCTTTCCAACCTCATTAGGATGAACACTTTCAAGTGTCTTTGTTAGCCACTTTGGGGTACCTTTCTCAAATGGTCCAGGCTGCTCTGTTGACTAAGTTAGGACTGAATGAAGATTGAGTCTCCCAATTCTATCAATCACATCACTTAAAGCATCATCTGTTGTTGGATTTTCATGCCAGAAGAAGATTCCACATGTTGATCTAGTATAGGAATCCCCCCTTCAAGATGTGGAATCTGATTATCAAATTCTTGAAATTATTTTGCTTTTGCAAATCTATCCAAGCGATCAAGTTGTCGCTCAACAACATTGTCAGTTTTGGATGATTCAAGAAAAATTACATCTCTAGATACAACAAACTTTTTATTTATTTCATCATAGAAACGGTATGCTTTGGATGTGTTTTAATACCCAAGGAAGATACACTTACGACTTCTTGCACCAAGTTTGTTTCTATGTACCTTTGGTATCAAGGCATAATAGGTGGAACCAAAGACCCTAAGATGGTTTACCGAAGGAACATGTCCATACCACATTTCAAATGGAGTCTTGTTTCTAATAGAATTAGATGGACATATATTCTTTATATATGCAACACATAGAACAACATCAGCCCAAAATTACATTTTTGAAGAAGACCATGGGTCGTACCATATTTAAGATTGTCCTATTCATTCTTTCAAATACACCATTCTGTTGGGGATTATACGGCACAGTTGTTTGATGTTTGATCCCATGTTGGCAAAGATAGTTTTCAAATTCATTTGATGTGTATTCTTTTCCATTATCAATGCGAATAGACCCAATATGAGATTGTGCATCATTTTCAATCCATTTATGAAAGTTCTTGAATGTTTGAAAAGCATCAAATTTGTTCTTCAATAAATAAACCCAACACATTCTGGTGTTAGTCATCAATAAATGTCATCATATATTTATTTCCATTTGCAGAAGGAACAGGCATTGGACCACATAAATCTGAATGAATGAGTTCAAGTTTTCTATGTGCTCTTGAATGTGAATCATGAAAAGACTATTTTCTATGCTTTCCTAGAATGAAAGCATCACATTTCTTAAGTTTCCTAGGAATTGTAGGCAAACCAACAACACCATTTTTCTTCAACAAGCAGAGGTTGTCACAGTTCAAATGTACAAATCTAGCATGCCATAATAAACTTGATGGAAGTGTGCCTTCTTCATAATGAGAATTGTATGAGAAATGTTGTGCACAGGCAGAGATTCCATGTAGTTGGAGAAGCATTTCTTCTTCTATTCTCCTCATGACAAGTGAGTGGTCAGATGCTTTTCTTACCTCAAGGTTGCCATCAAACATATGAATGGAGTGACCTTGCTGGAAGATGTGGAGCAAGGACAACAAGTTTCTCTTGAGCTATGGGAGGTATAGAACATGATGTAGAAGAAAGTCTGGAAGACCAGGCAGTTTAAGCCTAATTGTGCCAAGCCCTGATGGCTTTTGATTGGTCTGCAAAGTATACTGCTCCATCAACATTGTCAGTAAATTCTTCAAAAAAATATTTTTTATGAGTCATGTGGCAAGTTTCTCATGAATCAAGCAACCAATCATTTTTCCAAGAAGCAAGTGAAGCATTAAATAAATCTTGATTTACTCCAATATTACAATGTGCCACAACATAGTGAAAGGATTCAGGTGCTTTACCTTTGTCTGTATCATCAGTTTTACCTTTCTGTTGGCTTCTTTGCTGCTCAATTTTGTCCCATGGTAACTTGAATGTAGAGGCATCATGTGATCCATTTATTTTGTAGCATATGCAGTGCAAATCTACCTTTTCTCCTTGAGAGTGTCTGCCCCCCCACCTCTGAAATATCTTCCTCTTCCTCTTCGACCACCTCTTCCTCTTCGACCACCTCTTCCTCTTGAAGAATCTTGAGCAGGATGCTTTTCTTTATGAGCAAGGCACACAACCTCTTCAAAAGATTTAGGGGTTGTCTTCTTTCCAAAAGCTTTCTCTCTTTTAGCAATTTTTTTCACAAGAGAGTCAAAGGTAATGTCTTTAAGATTTTCATTTGCTTGCAATGACTCAAGATAATTGGAGTAAGTAGGATAAAGTGCCTTGAGAAAAGAGATAAGAGGAATATCCAAGTCAATTTTAGTGGCTTGGATATCATGCATTATAGACTTTACTTCAGATGCAAGAGCAAGAGGATCATTACTTTGTAGTTCAAGAGTGAAGAGTTTAATCATGAGTTGAACAACTTCAAGTGCAGAATGTGATTCATAGAGTTCTTCAACTTTTGTAAGGCTTCAAAAGTAGTTGAAAATGGCATAATATGGAGACTCACCTCTTCACTTACAGATGCTACGATTAATGCATAGGCTTTTTTGTTCTTGTTTTCCCAAATGGCGAGCTCTTCGTCTGATGTAGGTTGTTTTGGATGTTTGTCTCCGTATCCAATGCACACTCATTTCCACAACTCATTGAAAATAAGGGTGTGTTTTATCATCCGGGACCACTCAGGATAGTTCTCCTTTCTAGTGATAACTATTCCCACAATGGATATGATTGAATGCATATTGCAAAAAAAACTTTTGCTGCAAAACTTTTACTCTTAATGGGAAAAAAATATAATTCTGATATGACTGGACAACAAATTCAACTTTGACAACAAATGTTAATACTCAAGACTGTACACCGCATTCAACACTTTATGCCACAGTTCTTTGACTCACGACCTAGTTTTTTTTTAACTCTATTCAATGCATGGCATTTAACACATTTTATATGCCAAAAAACTTGAACGTATATATAAGCGTAAACACAAAGGCAGTGGATTTGTGGGTTGTAGAAGTCGTTTTTGTCATGAAAATATGAGGTACTTTCCCAACCAAAAGTTGGAAATATATTTTTTAGCATATTGAACGTAATTTAATTAGTTAGGGCAACGTTTCACTTCAACAATGTGCTTAACTATTTATCACAGGTGTTTGCTACATTCATGGCAGCAATCCACGCTCTTATTTACTTCTCACAGTTATTTTCTACATTCATGGTAGCAATCCACGCACTTATTTACTTCTCACAATTATTTTCTACATTCATGGCAGCAATCCATGTTAGTCCTACTGAGTACTAAGTGCATGGCATTTAACACATTTTATATGCCAAAACAATTCAACGTTTATACCAGAGTTACAATGATAGCAGCGCTTCCAGAATCTTACTGCAGTCCAGATTGTCAAATTGCAGGTCTAGTTTCTTGGTCTAAAGATCTTGGTGTGCATTCTCTAGGTGTCCAGGGAGCTGCAATGGATAGCATTGCCTCTAAAGATCGATCTGCACAAGAGAGTGTTGATGCGGAAGTTTCTACTGTGAGCGTAGACGCTTCTAGTGATGGCAGAGGCTTAGAGACATTAAGCCTTGGTATAGGAGAAATGCATTACTCTCAACGCAGCAGTGTTTCACTCTTCAATAGTACAGTCTCGCAACAGTGTTCCTTCACGCAAGTATGGTGCACAGCACTCCCTCACACTTCAACAGTTACTGGCAAGGGAAGGCGAAGCAGTCACTGGCAAGGGTATAAAGGATATTTCATTCCTAGCAACAAGAAAACAATGGATGGATTGTGCAGTAGGCACGTAGAGAGGCAGTGGACCATGACAATTATGCACAGAATACACGCAATGAGGTAGTGGATAGACTGCACAGTAGACAGAGAGCACAATAGACAGTGGAAAGAATGCGCAACAGGCAAACTCCATAGGGGGCAGTGGACAGACTGCAAGAAACTGGCAAAAGGGAGTTACAACTAATTTTGGGAGCTGGCTTTGATACCATGTCAGGCGAGGCAGTAACTCCTCAAAACAAATTGATTCATATATTATTCCTTCAGGTTGGTCTTTATTATATACATGAGGGAGAGACTATTCACTTCATCTCTCGATGACTGTTCATATTACTTATTATTTATTTACATTATATTCACCCAATCCTGATGATTAGGTGTCAACAACATCCACTTCGATATTGTCCATAAATTTATTTCCCTAGTTTTTTTCCCTAAGTTAA
This sequence comes from Pinus taeda, assembly GCA_000404065.3. NCBI lineage: Eukaryota > Viridiplantae > Streptophyta > Pinopsida > Pinales > Pinaceae > Pinus > Pinus taeda. The sequence goes on along the minus strand of APFE031657022.1, from coordinate 8,270 downwards.
AACCATAGTCTATTCTTGCTTCACCTTGGTGGCTTGTTTTAGGGTCTCATGTGACTTGATATTGTTGATACACATTATTGGAAATGATATCTCTTTTCTTTGACCTTCTGCCACCCAAACACTAAACCTATCAATCAAAAATTGGGTCTTGAGCCCTTAATCCTAGGTCCCTATAAAGAAAGAAATTTCCTCTAATAAGATCCCTAACCCTAATTTTCACTTTCTTGTAGAAGGTCTCATTGTGTCAGCTTCTACCCTATCCCTAGAATATATGTTAGGTGAACTTCTTACTTACCATGACTCCTCCCATCAATGAAATTCTTTAAAAGAGAAACGCTTTTTGGTTGTGGTGACAGTGGGTGATCACCCCATTATTTTCACTTGGTCTAATTTTAGCCTTGTAGGTTCCCCCACTTCTCCAAGGCTTGTTAGATTTAGTGGAAACATTTTTGGCACCATTGTCTAGGAAAAAGTGAATCTACCTCTCTATAATTTAAAGATTTAGATTCATCCCTAACGATAAGATAAATCCTTATCTGGAAACTCCATTCGAAGAATGAAGCTCTTGTTATTCATTGAATATTAAAATTGAATGCTTGTATGGTGGAGCAATCATTTCTCAATGCATTTTGAATCCCCCTGGAAACTCCCCATTTGTTTGCTATGCAATACTTGAAGCAATGGTTCCTTGGGATTTGCATGAGACATTCCCTACGTTGGATGTCAAATAAATCCCTAGATTTACAAATTTGTGGGATGCAAACTATATGAACGTTGTCCTTAAATTCGATGACGATCCTTCTTTAGCTGTGGATTATATTTTGAAAATTTTCAAGTATACCTTGGAGATCAATGTGGTTCATGATTATTCTCTCATATGGATATTCATTATTCTTTTTGGGAATATCAAATGGATTGGCTTCAATGGTGCAAACCAAAGAGCATCACTTCTGTTAGGGTATTTATTGAAGAATTCCTTAAGTATCAAGGACAAATGGGTCATGTTGAAGATGTCATCCAAGACTTGACTATTTTCCTCCAAGAAGAATGTTGGGCGTGAATACTAATTTTTTAATGATTTAACCTCCACATGAGCATATATGAAACTCTAACATCATAGGATTAGGCACATGAGTGAAAAGGGGATGCAAATTCTTCACTAAAGAAATTTGTTTCCGGGTTTGAAGCATGTTGATTTGGATTTCTGTGAAAAATGTGTTTATGAAAAACAAAAGAGAGTTAGATTTATTAGAGTTGGGAAGGAAAAGAAGAGCTGAAAATTAGAGCTCGTCAATACAGATGTATGGGGACCTACTCATGTATTATCTCTTGGTGGCTCTCGCTATTATTTTATTTGTAATTATGATGCAACTAGGAAAACCTGGATTTATTGTATTCAAAATAAATCTGATGTATTTGATACTTTCATGAAATGGAAATCTTTGGTTGAGAATGAGACAAGAAAGAAGTTGAAGTGTCTCAAATCAGGCAATGGAGGTGAATACTGTAGAAAAGAGTTTTATAACTACCATTCAGAGCATGGAATTTGTAGAGAGAAGATAGTTCCAGGAACACCACAAGAAAATGATGTGTTAGAAAGGATGAACAAAACAATCATGGAGTGTGCAAGGTGCGTGAGATTTCATGCAGGATTGTTCTTACAATTTTTGGCAGATGTTGTAGATACTATTGTTTATCTAATAAATATAGGGCATTCAATTTCCTTAGAGGGTGGTATTCTAGAGGAGGCATGAATAATAAAAGGGTAAACTGCTCATTTTTAAAGACTTTCAGTTGTCAAGCCTTTGTCCACAATAATAAAGAAAATAGAACAAAGCTTGAGGCAAAATCAAACAAATGTGCCTTTATTGGATATGGTGTAAAATATTTTGGTTATCGCTTATATGATTATGGAAATCACAAAATCATTAGGAGCAGAGATGTCATATTCAATGAAAAGGTCTTATATAAGGATCGAATGCAAGGAAGGAAACAGGAAAAAGAAAACAAAGAATATGCAGTTCTTGATGAGAGGATAGAAAAAGTAAAGGTGTGTGAAAATCATAATGATTGGCATCCACAACAACAACAACAACAACCACAACAATAAAATTCTCCTTAAACACCTGAAAGTGGTGTTAGAATATCTACCAAGGTAATTAGACGCCCTAAAAGATACTCCCCTTCATTATATTATGTATTTTCGATTGTTTTTAGTGAACTGTAAAGGCATGAAGAAGCAATGCAAGTAGAACCAGGAAGAAGTAGGAGCAAGCCATAGAAGAAGAGATGGACTCCTTGATGCATAACCAAACTTGGGACTTAGTCAAGTTACCTACAAGTAAAGCATCATTGCAGAATAAATGGGTTTACAAGTTGAAGGAAGAATATGGAGGTAAACAGAGGTATAAGGCTAGACTTGTGGTGAATGAGTTTACAAAAATTTAAGGGATAGACTTTGATGAAATTTTTTCTCTTGTTGTTAAAATGAATTTAATCAGAACTATTTTAAGTCTAGTGGCAGTAGAAGATTTGCATCTTGAACAGTTAGATGTAAAGACAACCTTTATCCATGGGGATTTGGAGGAAGAAATATATATGCACTAGCCACAAGGGTATGAGGTCAAAGGGAAGGATAAGTTAGTATTAAAATTGAAGAAGAGCTTGTATGGCTTAAAATGGGCTCCAAGGTAGTGGTATCTAAAATTTTATAGGTTTATTTCTGAACAAGGTTATACTAGATGTCACTATGACCATTATGTTTATCTTAAAAATCAAAATGATGGAAGCTATATTATATTATTATTATTATATGTAGATGACATGTTTGTTATAGGGTCTAACATGCAGGAAATAAATGTGCTCAAAGGAAAATTGGCAAATTCATTTGCAATGAAGGATTTGGGTACTAGAAAACAAATCCTTTATGTGAGCATAGCCAAAGACGAGAAAAATCACAAGTTAACATTGTCTCAGAGTGAGTACATAGAAAATGTGTTGGAAAGATTTAATATGTAAAATGAAAAACTAGTTAGTACTCCTTCGGCTATTCATTTCAAACTAAGTAAGGAGATGTGCCCCAAGAGTCAGGAAGAGATGGATTATATGTGTAAAGTTCCATATGCATCAACATTTGGAAGCTTAATGTATGCAATGGTCTGTACAAGGCTTGATATTTCACATGTAATGGGAGTTTTAAGCAGGTATATGAACAATCCAGGAAAACATCATTGGATGGAAATGAAATGGATTCTCAGGTATTTGATAGGTACAAAAAATTAAGTATTATGCTTTGGTGGTTCAAACATTGCTCTATAGGGATATGTTGATGCAAATATGGTGGGTGATAGAGATAATGGGAGGAGAACCATAGGGTATGTTTTTATTGTAGGTGGAACAAAGGTCAATTGGTTTTCAAAATTGCAAAACATTGTTGCACTTTCAAGAATGGAAGCATAGTATGTTGTTGCTATAGAGGCCAATAAAGAAATTATTTGGTTACAAAGGCTTATGGATGAATTGGGAAAGAAGTAGGAGATGGGAAAGTTATATAATGATAGCCAAAGTGTCATTCATATTGCAAAGAACTTAGCATTTCATTATAAGACTAAACATACACAACTCAAGTACCATTTCATATAGTCAGTGTTGGAAGATGGACAGTTGAAGCTAGAAAAGATACACACTAGCAAGAATCCTATAGATATGTTAACAAAAGTTGTAACCATGGAGAAATTTAGATTTTGCTTAGTTTCAATTGGTCTTAAAGTATGATAGTGAAGATGAGAAACATCCAGGTCCAAGTGGAGTCATTGTCCAAAAAGTGAAGCAACGATGGAGTTTATATAATCAGTCTCCAAGTGGGAGATTGTTAGCTATGGAGCCTGATTATATTCCTAATTGTTTAGATGTTTCTTTTGTTTCAGTCATGTTGGATCCTTGTTCCTAACAAGGTGGAAATGTTGCTCATTTAATCACCATCGGGGGGATCAAATGGCCATAAAAATAGATGAAAATTTTCCTTCTAAAATATTATAATTTCGTAATCAATATAGGTCGTAAATTAGGTGGATGATCTGATGATAAAAGTTATGTTAATGGGTTTTTCCCTAGAAGGTAACCCTTGATTTATATTAGGGAATTGTATAGAAATTTTGTGTAATTATTTTGAGTGAGAGAGAGAGAGGAGGTTATGTGAGAGAAAAGAGGAAATTGCAACGGATATGTTGTAGGCTGAATCTCTTCATTTTGCTAGATAATATAAAAGGAAGGACTTGTTGTTTGTCTGTGGACATAGCCCAAATTGGGTGAACCACGTATATTAGTGTCTCTCTTGTTCTATGCATTTTATATTTTTGTTTCCGCAATATTTTACATATTTCATTTAATTTCTAACAAAAAAGACCTCCACAAACACAAAGAATAATTTGAATAATTCAATGTCATTCAAAGTAAAGTATCACCCTTGATCATATTGATTATTCTAGTGATGAGGAATAATACCTTGGGCAAGAGTCCTCCCATGATTATCTATTGAGTGCTTTAAAATTGATTTGAGATAGCCTAGATGAATGTATGCCTGAGGTTACTCTTCACCAAAAGTTCATGAGCTTGATTATTGAATTCTCCATTCTTTGTTTATGAGAGAGTATCTAATGGTCTGAGTGGGATTCCTCCTTTCCCTCATCCATAACTCTTTTTCTTGATATGTGGTCACCTTATTTTCCCTCCTCCTGTCTTATTATTCATCATGCAAATATTGTGAAGGAGGAAGTGGTATTTGGTTGCCTTATCTCATAATGACTCATAATGGAAAAGGTTGTTATATTGACCCAATGATATGTTGGTTACATTGATTGTATGACTATATTTAGCTCGTGCGTTATATGTTAGCATTACATGGTCACATAGGTGCATTGCATATTATTTTCATGCTAATAACATTCATCTCATGTTCACATTTAGATTAGACCTTTCATTTATATTAGACTTTGCTTTCTATGTGGATTTATTATTTTCATATAAAACAAGGGTGATACCCTACACCTAGTGCACATGTTCCCAAACAAGTTTGTTGTAATGCGTAGGTTATAGGTCTACAGTCCCAGGATATTGTTGGAGTTCTCATGAACTCCCCATTGTACATGGACCATGCACTCTATGGTAATCTCATGTCCCAGTTGGAGCTAGATGTTACCAACCAAAAGTGGGTGTCCCCATTGGAGAAATATTTCTCCCATCATTGCTTCCAACTAGCAGCCAACAACCCCTGAAAACCAATAGTAACCAATGACGATGTGTCATTCATATCTCTACCACTTACATTATTCATATGTTTCCTCACCCATTTGGAAAGGGCACATTTTGGAAGGTGGGATTTTGATCAAAAGGTACTTTAATCATTTTTCTATCAAGTGCTTATGCTTGGTTGTATTTTTGGAATTTGGCATGGGTTATGGGGTAACCTAAAAGGGAGAGGGGTTTTGACCGTCATCTTGTTCCCTCATCTTAAATGGAAGGTTAATATTTCATCCTAGTCCTGTGGAACCTCCCATAAGGGCCCAATGGCTATAGGAGGGACACTACTTGGGAAACCCCAATTAAGATAACATAGTCTTGTCTCTCCATATTCCATACTTATCCCTTTCCATTTCACATTATAAGCCCTATATTCCACGTCCCTTCTTTGGGTTCAACTAACCATTAATTATCTGGGATTTGACACCAAATATCCTCATACATGGGTAGGGTCAAAAATATGGCCCAAGGAGGTTTATGTAGCTAGAATAACAAGAAAAAAAAGATGAAAAATATATTCGTCACATACACATTAGCATATGAGAAAATTCCTAGCATGAGCTCTACCTCACTCATTATGGTTCTCACCCGATTCCTAAGCACATGTTTCTCTTTCATATTGTGAGAAGGAGCACGTTCACTTCTCAACCCTGGGTGGGAAATGAGTTGCCTCACTATTAATGGGGTAATAATCATTATACAACAAAAAAAGTAAGCTCTAACCCTTTGAGTTCTGAGAATTAATACAAAGAAAAATCAAGAAAATGTAAAAGGTAGACAAGAGGGGTGGAAAAAAAAGGTTGAGTTGGTAACTCATGCATCCACATTTGTTCCCTCCCAACATATATACACTCGGGATGAGGAGCCCATCATAGCTAGTCCTTTAGACATGAAGTCTTCTCCCCTTTGTTCCATCATCATTCACATGAAACCTATCAACTGAAGGATGGACAAAGGACATGTCACTTCCTCTTAGGGGCCAAAAACACCTAATAGGGTGGTCTACTAGCCACTCCTACCAAGGTAGGTAACACCATTACAAGTTCAAAGCCTTATTTTTGGAAGGGAATACTGGTTTGAAGTGTCAAACTAACCATTTATTTCAAGATTCGTTCAATTAGATGTAAAATTTATTAAATGTACCTAATGATCTAGTTGCTAGCACTAGTTATCATGTGTAATTGTCATGTGGTTCCATAGCCATGGCATGGGAAACTTAATCGGGGCCCAGGTATTTTAGAGGAACACATCAAATACCATAGGTGGAGCTTTCATATCCATGGGACTCTAATCAATAATAGAGAATCATACATAGCCATGGAAACCTCTAGCAACCACAACATTTCAACATTTTTTCATAAACTGATAAATTTTATGGGATGATGCACCTAGACCCAACATGCCCCCAATCAACTTAGAACTTCATGAGGGATTGATAGCTAATATGGGGCCCAAATGAGGATGGTATCATACCTTGAGACATGGGATGGCATGCACCACCTTGAAAGACCCCAACCTTGAAGCAATACAACAGTTTTTCCCACCTAGAGACCCATGAGACCAATTTTGTGCCCCAAGATGAAAATTGGTGTCCACGAAGGAGCATTGACAAAGATTAAAGGGATAACCATTATGATGTGATTTTAGAGGGATTAGAATCACTTATTAGCACCAAGAAGCCTCAACACTAACCCTCTAAGGCCTCACACATGCAAGAAGTCACCTTTCTCTCACCTATGTCTCACGTGTGGGTTAGAATTATTTTTTCTCCTTGGATACTAGGTCAACTTGTGACCTAGCTTGAGATTAGCATGATATTTTATTGATTTGAACTCCTCATATAAGTAGCAGACACATTCATTCTTGTAAATGATCACATCACTTGGAATTTCAGGCTTCTTGAGTAATTGAGCCTCTTTTCTTGGGAGAATTTGGGATCTATGAATGCATTTTGACATTTGGAGCTAAATCCTTATCTTTGGAGCTATTATTTGGATCGGTGGATGGAATCTTTGCATGTTATCTTTTAAGTGTACTTATTGTTTAATATCTATCTTTTACATGTCTAATGTATGGAGTATTGTTGAATATAGGTCTTGCTAGTGAGCCCTAATTTATTGAAAATTTATTGAATGCTATATAGATGATCTATTGCATGCATTACTCATACATAACATGTGAGTGAATGTCCTAACAATAAACTTTAATTATCTATCCCATGAAAATTCCAATGGGCTTTGGATAGGTAAATGCTTGAAATTTTGATTTTAGCCTCCTTAGAAACTCTTTGGCTCATATATCACACCATATACTTCATACTCCAAAGCAACAAGGGACTGGTCCAGTTTGGTGGTGATTAATCTTGACTTTTATCCATAAATTCTCCCTCCCTTAATTTGGACCCTTTAAGGGCGATCTTTCTAACTAGCGCTTGGTGTGAATCCCTAGGCACACTACATTTGTGGGATTAGGGAGCCTAAACATAAAGAGAGGTATTTTCCAAAAAATATCTTCTTTTGGTGGGCATACACTTCAATCTTGTCCATAAATTTCATTCCACTAATTGTTTTCCCTATGTTAAATCCCTACTTTAGTCTCGCTTCAAATTAGGGGCTTGCTTGAGGGTTTCATGTGCCTTAATCTTACTAATACACATTGTTGAAAGCCCATTCTCTTTGCCTTGACCTTAGGCCACCCCAAAACTCAAGCAATAAATCAAGCCCTAAGTATTGTGCCCTTAACCCTATGCCTCTATAAGGAAATCTAAGTTCCTCCAATAGGATCCCTAAGCCTAAATTGTGCCTTTTTTGTAGAAGGTATTATTGAGTCACCTTGTACCCTGACTCTATAGTATCCATTAGATGACATTCTCACATGTCGGGCCTCCTTGCATCAGTGAAAATATATAAAGAGCAAGGGGTTTTGGTTGGGGTGACAATTGTTCATGACCCAATTGTTGACACTTGCTCTAG
>APFE031657021.1:2790-65784 GCA_000404065.3 Pinus taeda | reverse complement strand
ATAAAAATTGTCTATTCAATACTTTACACCAATAAGAAAATGAAAATTTTGAATTTAATTAGAAACCATTTGTGTCTCTCGTAAATAGTTATTAATATATAATGTTATTTTCCAAATTATTTATATTTATTGTACATAGTAATTAGTGATATAATACACCTTCTGCTAAGTCGTTCGTGCCGCTATGCAGGTCACGAGTTGGAATCTCATTTTAACCAAGGGCCTTTCTTGCGGGTTGGGCGGTTCCTCCTAGAGGTTATAGTGGCAGTCGGTGGGATTCGACCCCGTGTAACACGAGTAAGATACCACCATCGTTGCCGATTCCGCTAGTCAACAAAAAAAATAAAATTAATGATATAATACATAGTAATTAATAATAAAGTACACAAAAGTCAATTCTTGCATTATTGCACAATAAGAAGGGGAACATTTCAACCAATCATATTTGAGATAAATAGAAATAAATTTTATTTAAAAGTAATAAATTTAATTTATGTTAAAGTTTGGATAGATTTTAAATTTCTTTAATCAAAGAAAAACTAATAGCAAGTCAATAAAAAATTGAATACATTAGTTGAAACAGCTATAATAAAATATTCCCATATTTAATAAAATATTTATTCTAATATGTTTTTTTGGGAAATATTTCTGATAGAATTTTTTATTAAAATTTAGCAAAAAAAAAAATGGTAAATTTTATTAGTTTATAATAAAAAAGTAGAAATTCATTAACATGTTTCTCGAAATTTATATTTCTACAATTAAAATACAAATTATTCACCAAACCACTTAAACTAAACTTCTTAATAAACCTCCAAAAATAAATAAATAAACTATTTTGTTTTTATATATTTGATCAGATCAGTGATAACCGAAAGTGGTTCATTCCCTAATAACTCGATGTGGTGCACATCTCGAAGTAGGTTCATGTAAGCTAAAGGATAGACAAACTGTCAAAAGCAAACTATGAGTGACATTTTATTTAAATTATTATATCCTTGCAGGCCTTTTGTTGGCCAAAGTTAGAGTCAAAAGAATATGGGTCCAAGCAATTACTCTTATATTTTAAACCTTTGCATATTTTGCGCTCATTGTGTCAATGGATATTGACAAATGAATGAATATGTTGATATTATTGTTTATATATTAGCAATTGCACCAGATGTTGCAAAGGAAATGCCATAAGGCAGTAGTGTAGGAAAGAGTAGCGTTAAACTATTACTCTTCCATTATGACACTGAAATTGTCACCAAATGTTGCCAAAGGGTCTAAGTCGAATTTTGGATCTTTGTTAAAGAGGGGGTTTATGGAATTGCATCAGTAGTGTAGGAAAGAGTAACATTAAACTATTACTCTTCCATGATGACATTGAAATTGTCACCACATGTTGCCAAAGGGTCTAAGTGGAATTTTGGATCTTTGTTAAAGAGGGGGTTTAAGGAATTGCACCATTCACATGACAGGAGTATGATCTTTGTTAAAGAGGGGGTTTAATGAATTGCATCATTCACATGTCAGGAGTATCATCACTATCAAGTACTCTTTTTGGTTATTTAGTGTAGTTGCTAAAGAATGCACTATAAAGATAACAAAGATCTCTATCCTTAGCAATTATTGACTAAAAGACTTTGATTTGGCATTTGGTTAAACATCCATATGTATTTGCACTAGTGAAACTTATGTTTGAAGTATTAGCCTACTTGAATGGTTGGAATATATCCATACCCTATTTGTATATGCTAACATTGTTTTGGATTCAAGATTTCTTGCAAATGATATAACTCCCTTCAGTTTCATTTAAATTTGTTGACATTGTTACCACAATTCAAACTGTAGCAAACATTTATATCATTATCTTTTTCATGAGTCTGTGGACTGGATCATAGTGACCTGCATCGAATTCTTTTGGATACATTATAAGAAGATGAATTTTAAGCAAAAATATGAATCTTTTGAACAAGGTTGTTGAAAATATCAAATTACCATACTTTACAACAACTATGGTAAATTTGAATAATGAAGCCTCAACATGGTTGGTCTTTGAATCATAGAAAGGACTATGAGCCCAGAGTAGGATGCCAAAGTCCTTTTAATTGATGATATCAACAATAAAAAAATCATTATTAACCAAAAATAATTATTAGGATTTGATCTTCCAAAAATCATCTATAACGAAAACAATAAATTTGTCAATTATACTTGGCAATTGTTATGGAATTGGTTTATACAAAATAAAGGAAAGTATTTCCTTCTGTTCACTCATATGGATCAATTGAGATACCAATTTGCATTATGATTCAATCATTACGTATCTTCAATTAGAAGCATTCAAATTTATTCAATTAGAAACAGTCATTTAAAAGATTCATAATAATAAAATTTGAGAAAACTAATATAATAAAATTCATTAAATTCACTCCCAAAAATTTGAGTTTAATCATCTCCTCAACTAAGAGTTAGATTAAAAATGAATATAATTTTGACCCATGCTAATGTAAAGGTTCATAAAAACAAAATTCGAGAAGCTTAAAATAATAAAATTCATTAAATTTACCCCCAAAAATTTGAGTTTAATCATCTCTTCAACGAAGAGTTATATTAAAAATGAATATAAATATGACCCATGATGATGTAATGATTCTCTGTGTGATGTCACTGAATGATGAATCACTTTTGTAACCTAAGATTATTTAAATAATTATGATTATAACACTTATTATTACAATATCATATATTTTTTAAAATAAAGTTTTTCACTTAAAACACAAAAGCATAGGTATAAATTAGGTTATTGAGGCATGATGACATTGAAATTGTCGCCACATGTTACCAAAGGGCCTAAGTGGAATTTTGGATCTTTGTTAAAGAAGGGGTTTAAGGAATTGCATCATTCACATGACAAGAGTATCCTCACTCTTAGGTTCTCTCTTTTTGGTTATTTAGTGTAGTTGCTAAAGAATGCACTGTAGAGATAACAAATATCTCCATCCTTAGCAATTATTTACTAAAAGACTTTGATTTGGTATTTTGGTTAAACATCCATATGTATTTTCACTGGCGAAACTTATTTTCGAAGTATTAGCCTACTTGAATGGTTGGAATATATCCATACCCTATTTGTATATGTCAACATTATTTTGGATTCAAGGTTTCTTGCGATTTATATAACTCCCTTCAGTTTCATTTAAATCTATTGATATTGTTCCCCCAATTCAAACCCTAGCAAACATTTGTATCATTATCTTTTTCATGAGTCTGTGGACTGGATCATAGTGACCTGCATTGAATGCTTTTGGATATAAGAATATGAAGTTGAAGCCAAAATATGAATCTTTTGAACAAGGTTGTTGAAAATATCAAATTACCATACTCTACAACAACTATGGTAAATTTGAATAATGAAGCCTAAACACATTTGGTCTTTGAATCATAGAGAGTACTACGAGCCTAGAGTAGAATGCCAAATTCCTTTTAATTGATGATATCAACAATCCAAAAATTATTATTAACCAAAAATCATTATTAGGATTTGATCTTCCAAAAATCATCTATAACAAAAACAATAAATTTGTTAATAATATTTGGCAATTGTTATGGAATTGGTTTATACCAAATAAAGGAAAGTATTTCCTTCTGTTCGCTCATATGGATCAATTGAGTTACCAATTTGCATTATGATTAAATCATTATGTATATTCAATTAGAAATAGTCATTTAAAAGATTCATAATAATAAAATTTGAGAAAATTAATATAATAAAATTCATTAAATTTACTCTCAAAAATTTGAGTTTAATCATCTCCTCAACTAAGAGTTACATTAAAAATTAATTATGACCCGTGATGATGTAATGATTCTCCGTGTGATGTCATTGATGTCATTGAATGATGAATCACTTTTCTAACCTAAGATTATTTATATAATTATGCTTATAACACTTGTTATTACAGTATCATATATTGTTTAAAATAATTTTTTTCATTTAAAAATAAAAACATAAGTATAAATTAGGTTATTGAGGCATGATGACATTGAAATTGTCACCACATGTTGCCAAAGGGTCTAAGTGGAATTTTGGATCTTTGTTAAAGAGGGGGTTTAAGGAATTGCACCATTCACATGACAAGAGTAAGATGTTTGTTAACGAGGGGGTTTAATGAATTGCATCATTCACATGACAGGAGTATCATCACTATCAGGTTCTCTCTTTCTGGTTATTTAGTGTAGTTGTTAAAGAATGCATTGTAGAGATAACAAAGATCTCTATCCTTAGCAATTATTGACTAGAAGATTTTGATTTTGCATTTGGTTAAACATCCATATGTATTTGCACTGGCGAAACTTATGTTTGAAGTATTAGCCTACTTGAATGGTTGGAATATATCTATACCCTATTTGTATATGCCAACATTATTTTGGATTCAATATTTCTTGCAATTGATATAACTCCCTTCAGTTTCATTTAAATCTATTGACATTGTTCCCCCATTTCAAACCCTAGCAAACATTTGTATCATTATTTTTTTAATGAGTCTGTGGACTGGATCATAGTGACCTACATTGAGTGCTTTTGGATAAATTATAAGAAGATCAAGTTGAAGCCAATATATGCATCTTTTGAACTAGGTTGTTGAAAATATCAAATTACCATAGTCTACAACAACTATGTTAAATTTGAATAATGAAGCCTCAACACATTTGGTCTTTGAATCGTAGAGAGGACTATGAGCCTAGGGTAGGATGCCAAATTCCTTTTAATTGATGATATCAACAATCCAAAAATCATTATTGACCAAAAATCATTATTATGATTTGATCTTCCAAAAATCATCTATAACGAAAATAATAAATTTGTTAACTATATTTGGCAATTGCTATGGAATTGGTTTTTACCAAATAAAGGAAAGTATTTCCTTTTGTTCACTGATATGGATCAATTGAGTTACTGATTTGCATTATGATTCAATCATTATGTATATTCAGTTAGAAACATTCAAATGTATTCAATTAGAAACAATCATTTAAAAGATTCATAACAATAAAATTCGAGAAACTTAATATAATAAAATTCATTCAATTTACTCCCAAAAATTTGAGTTGAATCATCTCCTCAACAAAGAGCTACATTAAAAATGAATATAATTATGACCCATGATAATGTAAAGATTCAAAATAATAAAATTCAAGAAGCTTAAAATAATAAAATTCATTAAATTTACCCCCAAAAATTTGAGCTTAATCATCTCCTCAACTAAGAGTTACATTAAAAATGAATATAATTATGACCCATGATGATGTAATGATTCTATGATGAATCACTTTTCTAACATAAGATTATTTATATAATTATGATTATAACACTTATTATTACAATACCATATATTTTTTAAAATAAAGTTTTTCACTTAAAAAACGAAAGCATAAGTATAAATTAGATTATTGAGTCATGATGACATTGAAATTGTCACCACATGTTGCCAAAGGGTTTAATTGAAATTTTGGATCTTTGTTAGAGAGGGGATTTAAGGAATTGCACCATTCACATGACAGGAGTATGATCTGTGTTAAAGAGGGGGTTTAAGGAATTTCAACATTCAGATGAAAGGAGTATCCTCACTGTCAGGTTCTCTCTTTTTGGTTATTTAGTGTAGTTGCTAAAGAATGCACTATAGAGATAACAAAGATCTTTATCCTTAGCAATTATTGAACAGAAGACTTTGATTTGGTATTTTGGTTAAACATCCATATGTATTTGCACTGGCAAAACTTATGTTTGAAGTGTTAGCCTACTTGAATGGTTGGAATATATCCATACCGTATTAGTATATGCCAACATTATTTTGGATTCAAGATTTCTTGCAATTGATATAACTCCCCTCAGTTTCATTTACATCTATTAACATTGTTCCCTAACTCAAACTCTAGCAAACATTTGTATCATTATCTTTGTGATGAGTCTATGGATTAGATCATAGTGACCTACATCAAATGCTTTTGGATAAATTATAAGAAGATGAAGTTAAAGCCAAAATATGAATCTTTTGAACAAGGTTGTTGAAAATATCAAATTACCATACTCTACAACAACTATGGTAAATCTGAATAATGAAGCCTCAACACATTTGGTCTTTGAATCGTAGAGAGGACTATGAGCCTAGATTAAGATGCCAAAGTCATTTTAATTGATGACACCAACAATCCAAAAATCATTATTAACCAAAAATCATTATTAGTATTTGATCCTCCAAAAATCATCTATAACAAAAACAACAAATTTGTTAACTATATTTGGAAATTTTTATGGAATTGGTTTATACCATATAAAGGAAAGTATTTCCTTTTGTTCACTAATATGGATCAATTGAGTTACAAATTTGCATTATGATTCAATCATTATGTATATTCAATTAGAAACATTCAAATGTATTCAATTAGAAAAAGTCATTTAAAAGATTCATAATAATAAAATTCGAGAAACTTAATATAATAAAATTCATTAAATTTACTCCCAAAAATTTGAGTTTAATCATTTCCTCAACTAAGAGTTACATTAAAAATGAATATAATTATGATGCATGATAATGTAAAGATTCATAATAATAAAATTCGAGAAGCTTAAAATAATAAAATTCATTCAATTTACCTCCAAAAATTTGATTTTAATCATCTCCTCAACTAAGAGTTACATTAAAAATGAATATAATTATGACCTGTGATGATGTAATGTTTGTCTATGTGATGTCATTGAATGATGAATCAGTTTTCTAACCTTAAGATTAATATTAATTATGATTATAAAACTTATACAATATCATATTTTTTAAAATAAAGTTTCTCACTTAAAAAACAAAAACATAAGTATAAATTAGGTTATTGAGGCATGGTGACATTGAAATTGTCAACACATGTTGCCAAAGGTTCGAAGTGGAATTTTGGATATTTGTTAAAGAGGGGGTTTAAGGAATTGCATCATTCACATGACAGGAGTATGATCTTTGTTAAAGAATAGGTTTAAGGAATTGCATCATTCCTCACTATCAGGCTCTCTCTTTTTGGTTATTTAGTGTAGTTGCTAAAGAATGCACTATAGAGATAAAAACGATCTCTATCCTTAGCAATTATTGACCAGAAGACTTTGATGTGGTATTTTGGTTAAACATCCATATGTATTTTCACTGGAAAAACTTATGTTTGAAGTATTAGCCTACTTGAATGGTTGGAATATATTCATACCCTATTTATATTTGCCAACATTATTTTGGATTCAAGATTTCTTGCAATTGATATAACTCCCTTCAGTTTCATTTAAATCTATTGACATTGTTCCCCCAATTCAAACTCTAGCAAACAATCATAGTGACCTGCATCGAATGCTTTTGGATAAATTATAAGAAGATGAAGTTGAAGCCAAAATATGAATCTTTTGAACAAGGTTGTTGAAAATATCAAATTGCCACAACAACTATGGTAAATTTGAATAATGAAGCCTCAACACATTCGGTCTTTGAATCGTAGAGAGGACTATGAGCCTAGAGTAGAATGCCAAAGCCCTTTTAATTGATGATATCAGCAATCCAAAAATCATTATTGGGATTTGATCTTCCAAAAATCATCTATAACAAAAACAATAACTTGTTAACTATATTTGGCATTTGTTATGGAATTGGTTTATACCAAATAAGGGAAAGTATTTCCTTCTGTTCACTGATATGGATCAATTGAGTTACCAATTTGCATTATGATTCAATCATTATGTATATTCAATTAGAAACATTCAAATGTACTCAATTAGAAACAATCATTTAAAAGATATATAATAATAAAATTCGAGAAACTTAATATAATAAAATTCATTGAATTTACTCCCAAAATTTTCAGTTTAATCATCTCCTCAACTAAGAGTTACATTAAAAATGAATATAATTATGAGCCATGATAATGTAAAGATTCATAATAATAAAATTTGAGAAGCTTAATATAATAAAATTCATTAAATTTACCCCAAAATTTGAATTTAATCATCTCCTCAACTAAGAGTTACATTAAAAATGAATATAATTATGGCCCATGATGATGTAATGAGTCTCCATGTGATGTCATTGAATGATAAATCACTTTTCTAGCCTAAGATTATTTATATAATTATGATTACAATATCATATATTTTTTAAAATAGTTTTCACTTAAAAAAAAAAGCATAAGTATAAATGAGGTTATTGAGGTAGTGGTTATCCTTAGACATGGAACTTAGGTTTGAGCATTCAACCTTCTAATTATTTAAACTAGAGTTTGTATATTAATTTAGGCTCCATCATTTAACTTGGAATTTTGATCGTCTTGCTTGGGTAAAGATTATTTTAGTTATTAATAAAAAGAGTTTTTAAATAATTTATTAATTCAAAAAAAATTCGGATATATTAATAGATATATAGATAGACGTACGACATTGTTAACTTTAATCTTCTTATATGTATTTTTTTCTGATTTTATAATTTTATATTAAATGATTTTTTTTTTCGATAAATTTGCTAAAAATATAATAAAAGTAGAAAAACAAGCTTAAGCTTTTATTATTGTCTATTTAACCCATGGTTTTCATCACCACAATTTTATAAAAATTTAAGATTTAAACAACATTTATTAGTAACTTTCTTATTTCTTAATTTGATAACTTTTAAACTCTTAGAACTAGAAAGAAGGATTTTAGGACATTAATTAGCATTATAATTAGAGTTAAGAATGGAAAATAAAACATTTAAACAACATTTATTAGTAACTTTTTTATTTCATAAATTGATAATTTTAAACAACATTTATTAGTAACTTTCTTATTTCTTAAATTGATAATTTTTAAACTCTTAGAACTAGAAAGAAGGATCTTAGGACATTAATTAGCATTATAATTAGAGTTAAGAGTGGAAGATACAAAATTTAGACAACATTTATTAGTAACTTTTTTATTTCTTAAATTGATAATTTTTAAACTCTTAGAACTGGAAAGAAGGATTTTAGGACATTAATTAGCATTATAATTAGAGTTAAACAGGGATTAGAAAGTTTTTTATTTCTTAAATTGATCATTTTTAATCTCTTAGAAGTAGAAAGAAGGATTTTAGGACATTAATTAGCATTATAATTAGAGTTAAGAGTGCAAGATAGAAAATGTGTTTTTCTATATTTACCATGTAAGCATTAAGGGGGGACTTTGAGACAATGCATCCATGACTTCCTTGATGAATTTGGAATTCGTCTGAGATTTATAGGAGGTAGATTTTGGCAACTCCTACCTCTAAGGCTAGAAGTAGTTGGATCTAGTTCAACTATATAATTGTATCGTAAATGAATGCAAGAGTGCAATAGAGAATATCATTTTGAGTGTATTTCTGTGTACTACGTTTACTCTTCAAATTCTCTTTTTTTATACTTAAGAATTTTATACAATTTTTTTTTTTGCTAAGTATGGTTAATCTATTAATAAAGAAAAAGATATTTACAGAGATGGTACTGGCTGTAAGAGAAGACAGCCTTTCTCAGCTTGCCGAAGAACTAGTTCTGAGACTGCCCCAACAGAGTGGAAACCAGTCTGATTGAGTCAAAATTACAAAAAGAAATGGGATGTCATTGCACATTATCCTTAGTTTTCTGAACAGAACTAACAAGACAACAAAAACCAGTATTTCATCCGACTGGATGCGCCTACATGGACAAAAACATAAGTAAAGCCTGACGTTAAAAGAACTGCCACCTGGCATTGGGAATAATGAGCTCCGTGGCTGGTTCCTCCACTATCGGGCAGCCCCAATTTTCATGGTTGTCCGTCTGAGGTTGCTCGCCATCACCTTCCTCCCGCCGCGCGTCCTCCTCGTTTAGCGTGTTCATCTCCTTGTCTGGCGAAGCATGCTGAGGCTTTGAATCCTCACTCCTATTCCGCATTTCCCCCTTCCCTCTCCACTTGGGCTGCCCTCCGTGCTCAGTTTCCATGTCTGTGCTCATATTCTGTTGGGCTCTATTTTGACTGGGTTCTGCCCGAAATGGAGCACTTCCAGAGCAGAGCCCCTGGGTGTTCTGAGCCGCCTCCTCAGTGAATGAGATGGAAATGGTGGCCGTAATGACTGGCTGATTAAGAGTGCTGCGAAAGTGGAAGAGCGTGGTATGGGGGGAGGGATACCTGGGCAAAGGAAAGGGAGTAGAGCAAAGACCCGCGCGACCCTGTCCACTCCTCGTATTGGGGTAATGAGGATTATCGGCTGAGGAGGAGGGAGAGCTCGAGGAGCTTCGCCTCCTGGCCTGCTATTGAGAACTACCACCTCTCGAGCCTCCCCTTCTACTGATTAACCACTGTCGCACCATGATGGGAAGGGGAATAGAGTGAGCGCACAGATACTCTGTGATGTGCAAACATAACAGAGATTGAGCAGGCGAAGGGCACGTCTCAAAAGCCCAGCGGAGCCCGACCACCTCCCATAACCCACGTCCTCCCAACCAACGATGCTTATGGAGCCTCCTATCGATTCCATACATGTTCCCGTATTTAACTTCATCCGCTTCGTCTCACCTTTCCTCCGCCATAACTGCTGCATTTAATGTCGGCGAAGGCCAGCTAGCCCTGAAGCATGCGGAGGCGATGGTCCCTTCCCCTTCGCGCCTGTACATTCCTGCTTCCCATTGCGCAAAGCCATGTGATGGCCCCTTCCACTGTAATGAACCCATCATATCGTTGGCCAAGTGGTGTGGAGCTGGCAGGTGTCGTTCGACACTGCTCCACCCCTGTCCCATCCTCCTATTTGCTCGATGAGTCACCTGCATCCAGGGAGTTTGCTTCCTTTTGGAGAAGAGTGTTGCACTCCTATTTTTGTTCATGATTCTGGATTATATCAAGGTTCCCTGCTAGGAGAGGGTGCCTGTATTCGACTCCCAGATTGGCAAGGAGGTCCGCTACCTTGTTGCTTTCCCGCCTGACATGGTTGAAGATGATAGCCCTGTTGGTGTTGAGAGTGTTTTCTATGGCTTCCAATCTAGCCTCAAGTCTCCAGCTAGTGGAGATCTTATTTGCATGAGCTCCATTGAGCAATTGTGTGGCCATGTTGATGAGGAGTTGGGAGTCTCCTTCAATCTCCAAAGGTTGGAAGTCATGGGATTGAGCTAAGAGAATTCCTTGCCAGAGACCCTCTAGCTCAGTTGAGTTATTTGTATCCCATCCTATATTGCCGAAGTAGATTAAGAGAGTAGAGCCCTTATAATCTCTGAAAATGCCACCGAATCCTGTGTTCCCTGGGTTACCTTTAGAAGCTCCATCAAAGTTGAGTTTATATCTGTGTTTTGGGGGGGGCAGCCACTGATGCGTGTGGTTGTTTGTTTTTCCTTTAGGATTGCCTTTGGTGCTTCCTTGCTGAATTTGGAGGTTCCAGTTGTCCCATATTGTTTTTTCATTAGCCTGCGTGGGAAAGTCATCTAGAAGCCATGTTTTAAGTGCCAAAGTTTCTTTCAGGTTCTTGACGAACTTGTCCCAAATGATTTCTGATGGCATACTTTGGTCCTTGAAGATGCGCTTGTTCCTTTCTTTCCATACAGTCCGAGTAAGGAGGCCAGGTATGATTCTCCAAAGATGGTTTAGGATAGCATTTTTATAGGGACTTTGGTGCCAGAGGCGAATGGAGTTGATAATGTCCTCAGATGGTCGACAGTTTCTTTGACATCTGAAACTTGTTTTCTCCCACAGATGGTTGGCTAGAGAGCAGGAATCCAGGAGATGTTGTATCGTTTCCTCTTGAGAGTGACAGTTGGGGCATATGGAGAGCCCCTGTATTTTCCTTTTTCTTAAATTGTCCCAGGTTAAAATTTTCGATGCCCAGTGAGCCACAAGAAGGTAGAGACTTTGGGCCAAATGCCAGGAGTCCAGATCCTTCCCCAAATGGGATCTTGAGGCGTATCATCTTGGAACTTGATTTTGTAGGCTTCTTTTGTGGTGAAGGATCCCCGCGGGGTGTAGCCCCATCTCAGTAAGTCCTTACCTTCAGTGTTTCTAATTTTTCATTTTTTGAGTTCTCTTTCCAGGTTTTCTCTTGTCTGGTTGTCGATGTTTCTCATCAGTTCGTCAGGGCGCTTCCATTGTCTGTATCCTTGGTTGATCTCCTGTGACCATTGCTGTTGGACCGTTTCCTTTTGTTGTTCCTCCCAATCATTGCTGGGCTAGATATTAAGAAAGCTGTCAAGCCTTGGAAGTTGATTCCAAGCGTCTGTCCAGAAACATGCTATGTTACCACCTTTGATCTCCCAAAAGCTGTGATGTTGGATCAGGGAGAAGTGTTGACTGGCCACATTCCACATCAACGATCCTTTCTCAACAGGGGTGAATCTGATTAGCTCCTCCATTGGTCTGTGGTTGGCTAATTTGGCTCTCCAAATGACCCCCCAGGGCTTGTTTGGTGCTGTGAGCCATTGCCACCAGATTCTCGCGCCCATGATTTCATTGCTGTGACTTGGGTCTCTTAGGCCTAGCCTGCCTTTTTCCTTGGGTTTGCATGTAGTATTCCAATTGACAAGGGCCCATTTACGATTAGTTCTGTGAGTTCCCCACAAGAAGTTGCGCTGAATATCTCTGATCCTTTTGAGAGCCCATTTAGGTGGTGCTAGGATTGAGAAGAGATAGAGGGGAATTTCCTGAAGCACTGCTTTGATGAGAACTACCCTACTGGATATGTTCAGAACTCTAAAAGTCCATGAGGAGAGGCAGGATTCCAGCTTCTCAAGGAGTCTGTGCCAAGGTGCATGCTTAATGGCAGAATCGATGAGAGGGGCGCCAAGGTAATTGGAGGGAAGGGTGGCAATGGGGAAACCCAGAATGTGGGCAATGGAACGTTGAATGATGGGAGGTGTATGGAAGAAAAAGATTTGCGATTTGGCTTTGTTCGTACTTGTACCCGAGGCGTCAGAGAAGTCCTTCAGAAGGGCTTTAAAGATGGTAGCTTCTTGAGCTGATGGGTATCTAAAGAGCATATTGTCATCCACAAATTGCTGATGGGTGGTAGCAGGGGTATTATGAATTGAGATTCCTTTCAAAAGCTGGGAGTGAAGGGCATGCTTGATGAGTCTCCCCAGCCCTTCGGCCATCAAAACAAAAAGGAAGGGAGAGAGAGGGTCCCCTTGCCTGATTCCTCTGGAGGGGCTGAAAGGTTGTGAGGGGATGCCATTGATGAGGATGGAGAAGAAAGTGGAGATTAAACTGTGAACCCAACGCACCCACATAGGTGAGAAACCAAAGGCATTTAACATGTTTTAAATATAAGTCCAGCTTAATTTGTCAAAAGCTTTGGATAGATAATCTTGAGAATCATACCTGCCTGATTGGAAATCTTGAGGGAGTGTATAATTTCATGAGTGAGGATGATGCCGTCCATTATTTGTCTGCCCTCAACATACACAGATTGTTCCGGCGATATGAGCAGGGCAGTGGCTTCAACATGTTTGCAATGACTTTAGAGATGACTTTGTAGATGACATTGCAAAGTGAAATTGGGCGAAATTTATCCGGAGTGGTAGTGCCATCTTCTTTGGGGATGAGAGCAATAAAAGTTGAGCTGAGCACCGGTAGCAGCCAATGAAGAGATCGAGATTCCTCAACGACTTGCCAAACTTCTTCTCTAATGAGCTCCCAGAATGAGTGGAAAAAAGTGGTGGAGAAGTTGTCCGGCCCTGGTGCTTTTCCTTTCTTGAGCTGTTTCATGGCTAAGTCCACCTCCTTTGGCAATACAGGTCGGAGAAGGAGTTGGTTGTGGTCTTCTGTGATGACTTTTGGCACATGTTGTGTAATCTTTTCTATAGCCTTCCTTTTGTCAGTTTGAGGTTCTTGTAGAACATCCTGAAAGTAGTTGATTAATTCTTGTTCGATCTCGGTATGGTCCTCCACTCTTTCCCCTCCTTGCTTTTGTATAAAGGAGATAATATTGTGCATTCTTCTTTGAATAGTAGTTTTGTGGAAGAATTTGGTGTTTCTCTTGCCTTCTTTCAGCCATCTGATTATGGATTTTTGCTTCCATAGGATCTCTTCCTGCTTGTTTCTCTCCTCCAATTGATTTTGTATGTGCTTCTCCCTTTCCATAGTTCCTTCCCTATACCCCTCTGTTATTATCTGTTGTTGGAGATCCCTCATTTCCTTGTTGAGGTTTTGTTGGGCTTGAAAGATATTGCCAAATTTCCTTATTCCAAATTTTGATTTGGACTTTTAGATGTTTGAGTTTTTGTTGGAATTGGAACATTCTTGATCCTGCTGGGGCCGTGAAGTTGTTCCAAGAATGTTTGATGAAGTCTTTGAAAGCGGGATGGGATAACCAGCATGCCTCAAATCTGAACGGACGTCTGGTAGAGTTACCTGGTCGCTGCCATTGGAGTGGTATGGGCCAGTGATCAGAACCGGAGTATGGGAGAATGAATGCTGAGAGGTCGCCTCCTAGATGAATTGCGTTGTCCGTAATGAGGAACCTGTCGAGCTTCGATGCTATTTGATACCTCCTAGTCCTACGATTGCTCCAGGTGTGTATGCCATTGGGAGTTTGCATGTCGATGAGCATATTGTTGTGGATGAAATCTTTGAAGTGATCCGTTTCCTGATCTAGCTTGGCTCGGCCTCCTCTCTTTTCCTCTGACTTGGTGATCATATTGAAATCTCCGCCTATGAGCCAGAGAGAATGCTCTCTGTTGGAGTTGAGATTTGCTATGGTGTCTAAAAGAGCAATTTTATTGGGAGCATCCTACGGGAAGTAGACATTGGTCAGGTGACCATGTATGTTGTTACCAATTATATGAAATGTTGCCTGGATGAGGTTGTGGGATGCATGGAGATTTGACAACGATATTTCTTGTGTATTCCATGCGATCGCTAAACCTCCAGAAGCTCCTGATGCATCCACTGCCACTGTGTTACATCCTGGCCAAGCTTTTGAGAGGATACTTCCCAAGGTGTTACTGTTGCATTTAGTTTCCCGCAGGAAAAAATTTGGGGTTGTTCCTGCCTTATCATATTTTTGATCATTCTAAGTTTCCTAGGGCTATTGAGCCCTCTTACATTCCATGAGGTGAGCTTCGTTGTTCACTGTGTGGAGTGGGCCTGTAGTACTTTGTCAATTTAGCATATCGGCCTGAGTCGACCAAGATTTTACCTACTTCTATAGTTCTCTGAAGATCTGTCTTTCTCCCTCTCTTTTTGGAATCCTTTGGAAGGAGGTTGCCATCCCATTAGCTACCTGGTTGTATGCCCAATTGTTGTTGATGATATGCTCTGGATAGTATTGTTTCTAGAGTACTGAGCTAGTGCTCTTGAATTTTGTCATACTCCTTTTTTCTACATGCTTGCTCCAATCCAAAGATATCTAGCCCTTTTAGATCTATGCTCTCTGGTTCTACCTCCATGTGCTGCACCTGACTGCTGTCCTCTGAAATAAGCGCTAGCTTCTAGGCCTGATTTTGTAGGTCACCTGTCTCCATGGCTTTGGAGGTTCCTTCGGGGAATTTAGAAGTGGTTCCCTCCACTTCCATATCCTTTGCATTCCCATCAAATCCTTTTTGGCTCTTTTTGGGGGTTGCGACGTCATCCCTGGGGAGACGAGATGCAGGAGAGGACTTCGGAGAGGGAATGATCGGATTGGAGGTGAGAGGCAGGGAGCTATGCTGTAAGCTGGAGGGTTGCTCTTCTGTGGCTTGTGCGAGAATTTCAAAGCTATTACTTGTGGAAGGGATAGAAGCCATCTCTTGCTGGGGTTTTTTCCTGGATGAGGGTTTTTTATGCGCTCGCTTACGGCTAGGGACTCTGGTGAAACCTTCTTGGGCATGCGGATTGGAGGGATCGGGATCAGAGGCTTTGGCATTTAGCGGGCAGTCCCTGAAGAGATGCCCATGAGCATGACATTTGCGACAACGAAAAGGTACATGTTCATAATCCAAGGGTTGAATCCATTCATAATCATCATGAGAGAGACTTACCGAATCCGGAAGGGCATTATCCAGGCGCATGAAGACATAGATGCGGGCGTAGGAAGTGTATCTTTGGAGCTTCATTTCTTCAGCTGCTTTGATGTAGTTCCCCAGTCCATTTCCAATGTCTTTGAGCAGCCCTTCATCCCAGTATTCCTCTGGAAGTGAGTACATTCTGATCCACACTGGAGCCCAGGAGAGATCTTCCTTGTCCAGGTTAAACCGTGCTACCCAGTCCCTTAGATATAATCCTGCTGAGTTAAAAAAGTATGGCCCTTCATCCATGATTCTGAACTTGTCTTCTAGGCACAAGAATATCACAGTAAAGAATCCCTTCGGCCCTAGCTGCAGTGTTATGTGGCCCTCAGGTTTCCATTTGGCCGCGATCCAACCATATAAAGCTTTTTCTGTTGGCCAGAAGCCTATAAATTTTCCTATGAGTGCATGATATTTCATGTATTGGATTCTTTCATTAATCTTCTGACCGGGCAGTTCTATCTTGGGTCTTTCTGCTGCTATTGGCTTGCATGTGCTTGAGGTAACCGTGATCTTTTCCCCTGTCTTATCTTTCCCTCGTGGTGTTTCACTGCGTTTGTCTGCCTGACTATCAAGTGCGTTGGGCGTATGTTGCTGCATCTTTTCATTGTTTTCCCCGTCTGCGTGGATTGAGCCAAACAGTATTGACCCCGTTCTCCTCGACGGCGAGGTGTTGGACATAGGGGAGGGCTTGGCGCCCCCCGCTGCAAGGGTTCCATACGTTTTGTAGATATGCCTGCGTCTCTTTATCAAGATTAGGAGATCAGGCCCTCAGAGGTTGCTGAATCGTACTTGTTTGCGCCGTTTCAGAAAATCGCCAGCGCTAACCCTAGTTGCAGAGCTCAGAAGTTCCTCTTTATACAATTAATTTATCTAGATACTTAAAATTTATACATATATATATATATATATATATATATTATATATATATATATATATATATATATATATTTATTTTTTCATAAGGCAAGTATATTAATTTATACAATTAATTTATCTGGATAATTAAAATTTTATTTATTTATTAAGTCAATAATATTTTTTCTAATATTTATTTATATATATATTATTTTTAACTAACAACCTATTTATAATTCTTATATATACATATAATTTTATATCTTAATTAGGTTAGTATAACTCTAAAATGGTAGTTAAAAGCTTTAATATTATATTATATTTCCTATGTATTGAGATTTAATATCCTTTAACTAACTATTAAGTTAACATCAATTAAATTTAATTACTTTATACATATAATTTATTTATTTAGAGGTAAGGTCCCTTATTTTAATTATCTTCCTTTTAATTATTAATAACTGGTTTTTTGACCCTGGTCTCTAGTCAAATTTAGCCATTGGAGGCTCTGCTCAAGCTATTTAACATGCAAAGCTGGTTCTGATTCTTCAACTTGTCCTGACGATGAACCACACTAGTTGGTTTGAAACGTGTCGACAAATAATAGATCTTGTGGTTTACACCTAAAAATCTCTCGTAAAACTTTAATTCATTAATAACAAAGCACTAAAAATTATTTACATCTAGAATGGAAATAAACTAGCTCGAGTGATGGTAGCTTAACTTTGAGAAGTGATGTGGTGACTACATGTCTTTTGAATTGTGTTACAATGAGGCTTGAAGGCCTATTTATCATTGAGAAACAATGAAAAACCCTAAACATCTAAAAACCTAACCCTAAGAGATGAAGCGCAAAAAGTTTATGGGCACCATTGGGGTAAATTGGGTACAACAATTTACTGGGGTCATAACTTTGGCATATGATCAAAATTTGCTCCAATCTAGTCAAATTCATAGCTTTAGTTTGCGGGAAGATCCATTTGACATTTGCCTTTGTCAAAACCTAATATTTGATAGGTTCAAAGAAAGAAGCTCTGGTTAGGCTCTCTCTGTAATCCCAGCTACTTATTCACCCTTTGGCTACTCAACTACATTGTAACAAGAAATTGATATGCAATATATGATTATTGCATCTCTACGTTGAACCTATTTAGAACTCTTGTAAATAGAGCCAAAATTAAGCGTGCAATTACCCCAAAAGAAACTTGACTTATTCATAGAAATTCGTCCTTCACACATGCAAGTTGCAGTACATCAATAATTCGGTCAACGAGGGAATATTCTTATTTAATTTGACTTTTGTTCTCTCTCTTTTTACTTAACTTCTTCTTCCTTTGCTTGGGTGCAGAAGATACTTGTAGATGTGATGAATAAATGAGCTCCAAGTAGGTCAAATATGTCTCCAATAGATAACTGTCTAGGAGGGTCGAATATGTGCCACTTGGAGGGCTACGTCGACTTCGTAATCTTTTGGACTTATAGACTCAAAAATATTTATCAATTTATCTCTGTTTTAAATGTCTAAATGGGACATGACATTTTTTTTTTTTTTTACTCAAAATAAATTATTTTGACTCTAGCATGAAGAACATGTTTGACAAAAATATAATAAATACATTCATGATAAATATACATTATGAAGAATGAACCTAGTTACAATTTCAAGGCTAAAGAATCAAGGTAGAAAACTATACTATAACATCATAAAACTAAACCAAAACATGCTACATATAAAAATATAAGATGATAATCTATGTGAAAGATCAAGAAGTTTTACTCTAATCCCTTCTAAATTTGACATATGCTCTAAGAGTCCTTCTTTATAATAAAGAAGGCACTCTTCTTTATACATGTTGTGAAATTGAAACAACAAATATTAAATACATATCCACATGTTTCTCATGTGGTTACAACCATTTGCTAAAAATTGACAAGTCAACAATATCTTCAAGACACGTGATAACAACTTACAACTAATCTCTTCAAAAGCCCCAAGATTCTTTCCATATCTTGGATAATTGATTAATGAGCCCAAATCCTTAGGAAATATACAATGGTTGAAGAGGAAATTTGAATTTGGCTATATGTATTTGGAGAAAGTGGTACAAAATTGCATTATTACAAGATTTGTCTATTTCTATAATCACTAGCCTATTCCTATAATTACTAACAAACTGACGTAGTTTTGAAACATAAGTGAGAATATGTTAATTTAATATTATTTAGTCATAAATTCGCACGAAATACTAAAATAAATGCATTGGAAAGTACCTTGAACCTCATCCCACATAATGCATTAAAATGGACTTAATACAAGGTTATCTGAAAGCGAAAATGGACTAAAACCAAGGAAAAGGTTGTGTAAACATGGTAAATGAATGTTAAAAGATGGTAATTTTCATGACTTGACATGTATTCCCCATTTTATCTATGCCGTCAATGAAGTGGCCCAACTTGTCTCCTACAATTTTAAGAGTGGCATTATCATAGAAGTTGATGGGGATACGTAGAAGATTAGTGCATACAAGGCCAATCAAGATTTCCATCTTTGAGTCAAAATTAATGGTTTAGAGTGAAAGAAAGTTTCCTCTAGAACCTATGAAGCATGGACTATATCTGAATATATGATCTCTCTCCTCTTTACTATCAAATATGAACAAGAAAAACTCATTTTCATAGTGAAAAAATTGATATGAAGAAACCCAAATTTCTAAGGCATGCACCTGAGCTACTTGAGAGATGGGCCATATGCCTATGAGCTTTCCAATCAATGCTTGTTTGTGGAACATTATGGCTTTCTATTAAGCATTTGAAGTTGAAAAGTCTAACTTGGGAATGTATTCTATCCTTTTGATGAATTGACTCCTCCATGGACATTCCTCTCCTATAGATCTTGAAGATCCAAGAAGTGAAGAAAAAGGTTCCTTCATATATGATATGCACATCTGTATTGTTCACTTTTGGAAAAGCCTCATACCCTTATACAAGAGATGGTGGGTCTAGGCTTGTTTCTTTATTTCTTGCAAATTAATTGGTAGATTGACCTGAAGCTTTACATGGACCGAACAATGGCAAATGATCTATTTAGGTCTAAGGTTGGAGCAATGATAGGGATTTCCTAGAGCTTTTGCAATGTGAATTGGGTAGTGGTGAGGCAAAATGCTAACCAAAATTACTCTCTCTATATAAAATTTCTACATAAGAAGAGATTACTTTCTATATATAAAGTTTATATAGATTTTACTTAAGGTGGACATGGAAATATTTATTTATGGCCAACATTCAAATAATTTTTTATTGTTAATATATTTTTCAAATTCTATGTGTTAACTCCATGTTGAGCGTGAAAGGAATTACACATATTCCTTATTCTAAATTGTAGAAAACACCTTTCTAGACAATAATTAAAATTGAATTATATATATATATATAATACCACCTTCGAAAAAAACCGTAATTTCATTGCAACTTAAAAAAAAAACAAAATTACATTTTGCAAATGCTTGAAACCATTCGATATAGCAAGATTGGAGTCTTGTGAAAGTAGATAACGACCTCTCGGATCTAAAACCAAAATAATATAGAAGAGAAGTGTTATAATAGTCACTTAGCTTCTATTTATTTCCTTTCTTTCTTTGGAACTTCTGCTAGATCCCTGTACATGGGTTAATAGGAACAATTGCCAACTCAGACACAATCACCACAAGGGGTTGTTCTTTATCATAATTTGAACTTTCCGATACATGGAATCTCTTTGTTCATGTTGACACCTTATCCCTAAGGTTTGGGAAAATATTTGTAAATATGTAAATACAAAATAAGAAGACGAAAGTCTTAAAGATGGACCCTATTGGAGGTTCCGAGATGTCGACTACAATACTTAAATCTGTCGCTGTTCCTCTATCTATCAAAGATCTTGGAATGTGAATCTTAAGGGTCTCTCCTATGTTTATATATATTAGAGTTATTCTTGATAGAATTTCAACATTCATGGAGCTAGCAAAACCTAAGCTAACATTGTATCAAATCATGGGTCCTAAATTTCCTCTCGCCCCCCTAACCCCCTCACTTCTACTATTGTTGCAACTCTAGTTTGCCAATTATGTTGTTATTGAATCAATGGTTATGCGTTGAAGGACAAACATTCATTTCTACATTGAAACATTGGCAGCCAAAGCACCTGCCATCTCTTAACCATTGAGCGAAGAAATGAATGTAAGAATTTGTGGGTATGAGCTGAAAGCCTTAGTGAAAGAAATGACGGTGCACTAGCGTTGGTAGTGTGAATTTTTTTACTGTTCGAACGCTGTGAACATATTTCTGAAAGGCATAACGTTGGTCGAAAGGAATACAAAACGTTTTGAGTTGTATGATGGGAGTTAAACCGGGACCATTAGCCGCACAAAAAATAATAGCCAGGAAGTGAACAAACGGGGATAACTATGGTTAAACCGGTACCTTTCCGAAGGCAGGCACACACACATTTTAATGTACGTTGATTCATATATGTGATTCATATTTGTGGTGAAATATATACCGTTCATATGCGTTAGTTCATATGTTGGCTCATTTTTGTTGGTATACATGATTCAGAAGCGTTGAATAGATTGTGCTTTGAACAATGAGTTTTTTTTGCATCTATGTTGAATGTATGCATTATAGCAAGTGTTGTTCCTCCAGTGAATTGGCTTATTCTCGGTGCATTATTTGTATGCCATATTATAATCTCCGCATTAAGGGTCCATTCAATTTTGCGTTGAGTGAGTAGATATGGCATATGCGTTAAGCAATGAATAACAGATTAGTTGTTAGGACAGTTGGTTATGGTTCCATGGTTGTGAAATTGTATCTAATATTGTGCATAGGAGGAGAGAAGTAATTTGTACTACCTGCCTCAAAGAACTATTGCACATTGGTTGTTGATTGAAATATTGGTGCACATTTACAGAGATTATTATTTCAGTATTTATTTGTTTTAATTTTATTTAATTATGCATTCATTCATCTCCATAGATGGATTAGTTCTAATTAGCAAAGAGAAACTAACATGAATGGTTCGGAAAAATAAAGCATACTCTCATTTTCAATGACGCTGGGAATCCACCTGAAAAACCCTCTGACAAAGAGCTCGCCATATGGGAAAACAAGAACAACAAGGCCCATGCCTTGATTGTTGCATCAATAAATGAAGAGGTGAGTCATCACATTGCATCATTTACCAATGCCTCTAGTGCTTTAAAGAAGCTGAAAGACTTATCTGACTCACACCCAAAACTTGAAGTAGTCTAATTAATGACCAAACTCTTCATTCTATAATTGAACGATGATGATCCCCTTTCGTTAGCCTTTGAAGTCAGAGTTGTCATGCATGATATAGAAGCTACTAGAATTTAAATAGTTGTTCCTTTCACAACTTTCGTCAAGGCACTATATCCCACATATTCTAACTAGATCTTGAATCATTAGAAGCTAGTGGAAAACTTAAAGAGATTATTTTTTACTCTCTTGTGGAAAAGTTTGCCAAAAGAGAGAAAGATTTTGGGAAGAAGAAAACAACTGCTCAGTCTTCTAAAGAAGTTGTGTGTCTTGCATAAAAATAGAAGAATCAGACACAATATTCTTCTAGAGGAAGAGGCGTTAGAAGAGGATGTGAAGAGAAGAATAACATAGGCATGGGGAACATTACCAAGGAGGAAGACCTGATCTTCATTGTATACACTGCAAAAAAAATGGACATGATGCTTTCACATGTAATATCTCTTGGGGCATAACCAAACAAGAAATAAATGAAGAGAAAGGTAAATCACCAGATCCACGGAAAGCTAAATCACCTGAATCTACTCGTTATATTGTGGCACATTGCAATATTGGAGTAACTAAAGACTTGTTTAATACTTCACTTGCTTCGTGGAAAGATGCATGGTTGCTTGATACAAGAGAAACCTGCAACATGACCTTTCATAAGGAATTCTTTGAATATTTTAGTGACAATGTAGATGGAGCAATCTACTTTGGATACAAATCAAAACTTAAGCCATCCAAACTTGGCACCATCAGGATTAAACTTCCTAGTCTCCCTGAATTTATTCTACATCATGTTCTCTACATTTTAGAATTATGGAGAAACTTGTTGTCCTTGGTTCACATCCGCCAGCAAGGGCACTCCATTGACATGTTTGATGGCAAAGTTTAGGTGAGAAAAGCATTAGACAACTCACTTGTCATTATGGGAATATAAGAAGAAAGACTCTTGAAGCTTCAAGGAATTCTACTAGTGCACAAAACTGTGCATACAATTCTCAATATAATGAAGGTACATTTCCATGAGTCTCTTATGTCATGTTGGACTTGGACATCTGAACTATGGCAGTGTTCGTTTATTGAAAATAAATGGTGTTACTGGTTTTCCAATCATTTTAAGGAAACTAAAGCAATGTGATGCTCGTATCTTAGGAAAACATAACAAATAATCATTTCATGATTCTCTTTCTAGAGCACGTAGAAATCATGAACTCATTCATTCTAAATTGTGTGACCTTATGTTTATTCCTTCTGGAAATGGAAATAAATACATGATGACTTTTATTGATGACTACACCATAATGTGTTGGGATCTGTTGAAGAATAAATCTTAAGCTTTTTAAACTTTCAAAGAATTTCATGCATGATTGAAAACAATACACAATTTCAGATTGGCTTTATTCATACTTATTATGGAAAATAATATACTTTAAATGAATTTGAAAATTGTCTTCACCAACATGGGATTCAACATAAAAATACAGTGCCTTATAATCCTCAATAGGACGATGTAGTTGAAAGAATGAACATGACAATCTTAAATATGGTTCGTTCAACGATGTTTTTAAAAATGTTAAGTTGTTGTTCTGGGTTGATGCAGTTCTATGTGTAGTTTATATTCAAAACGGATGTCCGTCTCATGCTCTAAAAAACAAGACTCCCAATGAAATGTGGTATGGCCACATTCTTTCGGTGAGATATCTTAGGGTTTTTGGTTCCACATGTAATTCTTTGATACCTAGGGAATAGAGAAACAAACTTGGTGAAAGGAGTTGAAAGTGTATCGCCTTGTGGTACTCGAATACCTCTAAAGCATATCATCTCTACAATGTAGTAAATGAGAAATAGTATCTAGAGATGAAACTTTTCTTGAATCTTACAAGACTGACAATGTTGTTGAGTAGCAACTTAACTGCTTGGATAGATTCAAGAATGCAATTTTTTTTTTCAAGAATTTGATAATGAGATTCCACATCTTGAAGGGGGCATCTCTATCCCGGATCAATATGTGGAATCCACTTTTGAAACATTCTCTCCCCCTCATGAAGCTCTAGCCACTAATCAAGAAGACAATTTGAGTGATGTGATTGAGAAAATTGGAAGGATAAACATTAATTCAACCTTATCTCATTCAATTGAACATATTGGTCCATCTCAAAAAGGTCCTCCAAAATGATTCACTAAGACACTTGAAAGTGCTCATCTCGATGAGGTTGGAAAGACAAGAACGAGAAGTTCTACTAGACAGAGCGGAGGTGATGTAGATGATTTTCATTCAACTATTGATATGGATGTTTCTTATGGTTATGAATTAAATTTGTCTACGGATTTTGAACCAACCTCCTCTAAATATTTTTCTTCTCGTGATCAATGTAAAGAAGCAATGCAAAAATAGTATGATGCTCTTATAAAGAATGGAACCTGGAAGTTGGTGGACCGTCCATTTGGAACCAAACTGATTGGTTGCAATTGGGTCTTCAAGAACAAGTATGAATCAGATGGCTCATTTGACAAGCACAAAGCAAGGCTTGTGGCAAAAGCTTTTGCAAAAAAACAAGGGGTCAATTATGAGGAGACTTTTTCCCCCATAACAAAATGGGCTACCATCGAGACTCTCTTGGCCCTGGCAACTCAAAATGGTTGGAAAGTCCATCAAATGGATACAAAAGCTACTTTCTTGAATGGAGATATGAAAGAAAATGTTTTTTATGTCTCAACCAAAAGGATTTGTTGTGAAGGGATAAGATCATAAAGTATGTAAGCTTATCAAATCCTTGTATGGCCTCAAATAAGCACCGTGATCCTAGTACGATAAATTGAATGAGCATATTCTGAAACTAAATTTCAAACACTGTGATCTTGATGATGCAACTTTATTTGTCAAGAAAGTTGGAAAACCAAATGTCTATCATGTGGTGTATGTAGATGATCTACTAATCACAAGGAAAAATGAAAATTATATTGTACCCATAAAGAAAGAACTGAAGAAAGGTTTTTAGATGACAAACTTGGGATATTTTCACTACTATTTAGGTATTGAAGCATCCCAACATCATAAGTTTATTTTCCTCTCTTAAAATAAGTACATTGGACATTTGTTGAATTTTTTTGGCATGGATGAATGCAATCCTTTCACCACTCTAATGAAACAAAATTTAAAGCTCACATCTAAAGAAGGAAATGAATTTGAGGATGCAACTAAGTACAAACAACTCATTGGAAGTCTTAACTAACTCACTAATACAATACCAGACATTTCATTTGTTGCTGGAATACTTTCCAAGTTGATGCAAAAACCTTGTGAGGGTCATTGGTATGCTACAAAAAGTGTTATGAGGTACTTGAAGGGAACTCGAGACTTTGGACTCAAGTATACACAAGTGGATAACTTAAACTTAATTGGATACTTTGATTTTGACTTTGATATAGATAAAGAAAATGGAGTATATATTTCAGGTTACGTTATGACTCTTGGATCAGGAGTTGTCTCCTGGAGGTCATGCAAACTGTTAGTTCTAATAGATTCCACAACAAAGGAAAAATATGTGGCAGCTACAGAAGCAATGAAGGAGATTGTGTGGCTCAAGAAAAATCTTGAAGATTTGCAAGAGAAACAAGTGAATTAAACTTTGCTTTTGATTGACAATACTTCTGCAATAAAATTGGCCAAGAATCCAAAGTTCCATTATCGAACCAAGCATATAAATATAAAATATCATTTGATTCAACATCATGTTGAGGCCAAGACTATTCAACTATGCCATTGTTCCACAAATGACCAATTGTAGACATCTTCACCAAAGTTCTTGGAGGAGAAAAGTTTGAAATATTCATAATGATTCTTGGACTTACAAACATCCCTTCAGATTAAGGGGAGGAATGTTGATTGTATATGTTAGGGCTATCCTGTGATTATATATGTTAGATATTTTCTTAATATAAATTCAACATTCATGGACTTACCAAAACCTGGCTTGATAGTTCCCACCAACCCATCCTCTTTGTGTACCACGATATAGCGTGTTCAAATGCATGGATCAGTTTTGTTTCTTATACATTCTGCATGGGTTGTGTGTATTCATTGAGATTCTGAGTGTTCATAGCATCTTGTATTGGAGGGTACTCCTTGTTTTCCACTTCTTTATCATCCAAAAAGTTGCGATCAAAAGGCTTCCAACCTTTTGTTTTCTTAGCCTTCCCCTTTTTGTTTTTTTGGGGTTTTTTTTTTAACTTATTAACAAGAATCCTATAAATGTACAGTTCGAAAGCATGTACAACATATAAAGGCTGTAATTTGATATTCCAAATTTAGACCCATTGAAATGATCTATATTTTAGTATAATGTGGTTAGGTAGACCTTTGCTTAAGTCTATTTCTACACATATACGAGCAAACGTAAATAATCCTTGCTGCATTCTTTAGTTGTCTGCTTTTTAAAAAGTACCCAAAGTATTTCCAGTGTCCTCTGGTACCTTGTGATTCCATAAAGGAAGAGGAAGTTTTTGTATCCTTACCCATATTTGCATCTTTGTTACCACCATTTTTGAAGGATCGAACTTTGGAAACCATGGAGTGATGAAGAGTCATGTTCTTCCCCAAAATTAAGGCCCTTCCTGCAAGTATTTGTCTAATTATTCTTGGTAATTAAACCGTACCATAGAAAAAATTTGGAACAAAGATAAATGTCACAGTTTTTGGCCCATGTTGTAAAAATCCATCAATATAGTGCCTCTGACCTTGGCCAAAACCCATAAATATGCAAATTAAAAACCCTTGATGGAAGGAAAGAGAAAAGATGATTTACCTCTTTAATTTTTACTTCCACTGCTGGCATTTGATCCATTTTTTCAACAATATACCATCCTAGAATGGATGAAGGTTGGTCCATTGAAATGGGTCCCTTTCCTTGTATCACATCCTTGTATGAAGATGAAGAAGTTGGCTCTTTGGAACCCACTACACCCCCACATATACTAAGCAACAAGACAATGGAAGAATTTTGGGATAATATACAACAGTCTTTCAATTGTACTAGATCTTGCAATCATTTCCCTTCAAATATAAGATGCTACAAGGCTACAGGAATCCCCAAGTGCTTCTCCAAGATGTGCTTTAGAGTCACTATTTTATCAAGTTAAGTGACCCAAATCTGGATCGAGTTCCCTTTGAGGGTCTTAACTAAAACCAGAAATCTTTAAGTGGGTTTTTGGTTTTTGAGACTGTCCACCACCCCCAATGGAGGAAAAAGAGGGGGAATCTCCTTCAGACTTACTCCTATCTCCATGGAATAACGCAAGATGAGGAGAGTAATCTCATAGAGGGTGGAAAAAACATGAATATCTATAAAATATTATCAAGAATCCAAGATTGAAGGGGTTGTGCCCTTAGGCTCCCAGCCAATAGTGCATGGAAGAAGGTGTGGTGTTGGGTGGGGGGGGGGGAATTGTCCACAAAGAACTACAAAACACCATGATATGTGTGTCCCAACTCTGACTAAATCTCACTGCAGTAGTCTCTCAATGACCATTCAATCAACACGGCAATTGTCTACAGCTAAATCATGCATCTCATGGTCATAGATTGCCACTTCTACAATAACAATTATTTGTGAATTTCCAAAAGTAATTTTCACTCTGTCTTCTTCCATGATTGCAAGAGACAAATGAGACTCACTCACAACCAAAACACACATGCAACCTCTAACCAATGGAAAATAATGAGGTTGAGACATCTCTTCCCACAGAGAATCAAAAGTAGGCATCCTAAAAAACTTAGTGTTGAAAGTAACTTTCAAAGGCTTAAATGGGTAATCAAGAGGGAAAGGCATAAGCGTTGTCCACTAGACCCATAATCGCAAAAGAGGTCATGCCCCACTAGTGTGGCACTACATGAAATGGGGGGATACCTCTGCAAGTCCTAAAGCTCCTTCATCATACACTTGGCCGTCATTGTTGTTCAACTTCAAAACCATCTTCTTCCAAACCCTAAATTCTCAAGATTAAATAATTTATTAAGTGGACTACTGAAAATGCAAAAAAGAATGAACATATTTTTTTTAAATAGAACGGGTAATATTTATATTAAAATATTTGGTTGCATGACCAAAACCATTTACATGTTTCTATAATTTCAATTGCTTCGATGTTCCAATAGATCCACAATAAAAAAATTCTTGCCTTTACAGACTTTCTAGACTACAATATTCTGCAAAATTGCCGCAAAAATATTACATATTTGCAGCACATAAAAACCCAAATTATTTAGAAAACCCTTGAGGGACCAACTTCTGCTACGAGTTCCAGATTTTGAACTTTTCTACAGGACGAAAATTTTGGAGAATGTTGTAGGCAAACTATATATTCAAATCCTCCTTAACCTTAATAATTACTTGTGAACTTTAGTTATCTTCTTATGTTTCTTTATTAGATCTTTTAATCAAACAATTATCAAGAACAAAAGCAATGAAGACAATGGACACAAGATATAGGCTCCAAGCTACGAAAAACCTCTCTAATGGGAAAAACCATAAATAATATCTTCTCTTCTTATAGAATTTGCTTCAAACGAGAAAACCAAGACCCAAACCTCAAGACTAAGACCTCCTCCAGGCATCAAGTCAGCCCTCCAACAAAGCTCCTCCAACTAGTCAAAGTCAAACCAAGTCAACAAGGGTCAAACCCTTTCAGAATTGTAGAAAACTTAGAATTTTGGCTCCCAAAACCTACATTTTGGACTTGCAGTAGGTCTACAACTTTAGCCCCTACAATAGCTTATTATCTTCGCACGTGTGAGAGAAATTAGGGGAAAAACTTGATCAAAAGCTTGATTTTTCTTCCTTCTTGCTTCAACTTCGTTCTCCTTGCCTTTCTGGACTTCCTTCTAGAGTTTCACACTTGAGATTGAACTCCTTGATAATAGATTGAATTGGTTTTCAAATGAGATTGAGTAACTTCTATTTATACTCATCTTTGGAGGTCAAATAACCCTCTTAGGGTTGACTTTGGCTAGGAGACTTATTTTGACTTTTTCAACTCAAAATAAATTCTTTTACATTGAATATATTTCCCACATGGGTCTTTAATACATGAATTTGACTCTCTTAACTCATTACCATAAATATTATGACATGAAAAACCCTAGAAGCATGAAGAACATGATTTACCTAGAAGACCAATCAAAAGAAGCATGAAACCCTTACTTAAAATAATATTTTTCTTTCTCCTTTTTCTTGTTACATAAGATATACATATTGACATGAGTAAAATGACAATTATGAAGACTGAAACTAGTTACATTTTCCAACAAAAGCTTCTTTAGATACAGTGACACTAGCTTTCACTGCCTAGACTTTGATTCTGTATTCAAAATTGCCTCACTTAGCACCAGGATCACCTACAATTAGTGCATCTCCCTCGCTGTGCAATTTAACATAAGAAATTTAGACTCTAAGCTTGTGAGTTTTCTATCCATTCTCAACTGCAAACATTCACATTTCTTCTCCAGTAGGTTAAACCTTACTTCCTTCTCAAATTCCACAAACTCCAACCTTTTGGTTGATATTTAAACCATTTCCATTAAGACTTTGAACAAATTTTCAGTAGATTGTTTCTATCAGCGCAACTCATTTTTAAGGGTTTGACCCTCAGAGTTAGCCATATGCACACTTACCATATTCAAACTATGAAACCACTAAATAAACTGCAGAGAAAGAGTGATACACAAGGATTTACCAAAGAGCCCATGCATATTAAACATTTCTTCATCGAACCCAAAGATACAATACCCAAGGAGATACATTAATTCTGGATCATCTCAGACCTG
This sequence comes from Pinus taeda, assembly GCA_000404065.3. Taxonomy (NCBI): domain Eukaryota; kingdom Viridiplantae; phylum Streptophyta; class Pinopsida; order Pinales; family Pinaceae; genus Pinus; species Pinus taeda. The sequence continues at coordinate 35,801 of APFE031657021.1, read as the reverse complement.
AAAACTTGCAACAGGTATGAAATTTGGCATACAAATAAAAGCCAAACTAGGAGAATAGTGTAAAGCATTAAAGACTGACACCATGGAGAATTTTGGTTGGATAAAAAACATGAAGTTGCATATTAGTTTCCATTTTAAAAATCCCCTTGAACCTATCCATATGTCCGATCAACAATAACTAAGAATTAGAGAAGGAGACGTGGAGTACACTCCACCTCCATGCAATATAGGCCACTTGTTATCTATGCCAGGTGTAAGGAACACCATAATAAAAAAATCACTTAATACCATACCTTCACAATCAATACTTCTCCCACAAGTCGAGGAGCAACCTGAACATTCTGCTAATTCACTAGAAAACATATGTATTTGATTCATGGGATTACAGGAAAAACCCCTTAGCCATGGTTTAACTCTAGTATCTATGGCCCAAGCTTGGCTCCACAATTGATAAGTTTGTCTGCTTCTTCATTTAAGTGTTTGAGGATGTTGAAGAGAGAGATCTCCTCAAATTTATTTATTTCCAAGGCTATCTTGTTCATAATTATGGGATTGGAGGGACCTCTTTCAAATTTCGATTTGGAGATCAACCTTATGACAATCATTAAATCCCCAAGGACCTTTAATCTCATTATATCTTTATTTATGGTGATATCGAGTCCTTTCCATAACGCCAAAAACTAAACCTGATTATTTGTTGTTTCACCCAAACCCCAAGGATATATGTACTCTAATTGTTCTTTGGGGCAATATATCACCCTTCCCACTCATGCCATCACTGGATTTTATTTCTAGGCTCCATAAAAAAACATCAATGTTGTTGCTGGGATTATTTTCCAATTCTAAAAATCCCTAGTTCTTAGTATTAAACAGTGAAATTTAAGTGCATTTGGGCAAGCATTGGAGCTCACAACATGATTTGGAAATGTCGAAATTTATATCCAGTTCCTCTATGCCAAAAATAATTCATCTACATCTACTTCTTTGAGACTTGGAGCCAAAATGGATTTGAAAAGTAAACATTTGTATTTAGAGGCCACTTGATGAAAAGAAGGAAGATCCTCCTTAAAAATTGCTTTATTCCTTTTTGACCAAATAGTATAACAAAGAAATTTTGGCAGAGATTCCCAAATTTGTCGAGCTAGAGGGGATTGGATTCTATCTCTTGGAATATTGGTTTTCCAACATTCAAACATGTCAAATCCCTCGTTAAAATTCGATGTAATAAAAGTTAAAAACAATGAACATGGTCGATGGGACACTTATTCCAAGCTAATGTTGGGCAAGAAATCCTAGGGGGTTTTCATTTGGTCATTTATGGCTAAGGAAATTGGCAAAGGCAGTAGCTAAGGATTTGGAAAGGAAAAATGGCATTTTTGGCACAATTATTTATGTGGAGGAAAATGAAGGGAAATATAGGAAAATGAGGAAAATAAATGCCTCATTCATAAAAAGGCTTCTGAGGATCAATTGGTGACCTTTTGTCAGTTCAGTGTTGAGATCTCTCATTATTCTCACTCTCTCTCTCTCACTCTTGGACACTTAGAGTTTCTTGAAACACTTTGGCATTGGAGCAAGAAAGGCAATGAAAGCAAGAGGAAGCAAATATCAAACAGAGAAAGGCAGAATCAAGCAGCGACAACAGGCTTTATTGCAGGTATTGACTTGCATGTATATTTTCCTTGCTAGATTTGGCATGCATGGGATCGCATGTGGTTCTTTTCTATCATGGCATAGGTTTTGCGAAGTGTGGTAGTGTTCCTCAACCTAGCCTTGTCATTTCTTGATAGCTTTGATGAGATGGGTTCTCACATTCAGTTAATGTGGGATGGTTGGATTGGATTCGAAGCTAAGTGGGGTGGATCTCCAAACTGACAAACACATGGCCTAGTGGTCCCTGAACCAAACTGTGGATCACAAAAGCCATTGGCCTAGTAACCTCTGAAGCAGACTTTGTGTTGCAGTAAAGCCAGATTGTGTGCCTCGGTGGGCCTAGGAATCCTTGTTGGTGAATGACGACATATACGGTAAAGCCAAAAGGTGTATTTTCTCTCTGTTAGGCCCAGTAGTGCCAAGATGGGATGTACGGTAAATCCTAGAGAGTATGTCTCTGTGTAGGGCCTAATGATCCCTAGATTGGATTGCAAATTGCAGTAAAGCCTGAGAGACTAGGAGGAACTCAAATTCCTCACGGTGTAGGCAGAGAACTCCGGTGGCATCCATGCTTGTTGGTGTTTTTGGTGTGTTCTATGAGTCCCACATTCATGCTTGGAAAATGGCACAGGGGTGATTGGCTGAAGAGAGACCTGGCTCAGCCAATCTATGGTCAGGTGGAATGTGGTAGTCCCATCTCTAGTTGGTTTATTGCATTCATTAATGAGAAATTCATTCCCTTTATTTTCATGTGTAAATGTACTGATGTATATGTGGATTTTATGGCTGATATGTTTATGATATTTTTGTTCCTATTATGTTAGTTACATGCATGTTTTATGACAAAAGATATGTATGGCTCTCAACATTTTTTTACTTGTATATGTATGAATGATATGTCCATGACCTAATAGATGATAATGCAACTAATGACATTATGGAAAAATGGTTCATAGTGATTAACAGATAAGTATGATGTCCCTACACTTAATTATGTTGTTTACACCTGTAGGTTACATGTTGATGATATGTTTGATGAAATTCATGTCATGGCTAGTAGGGCTTTGGTTAAGGTATTGTTCAACTTATTGTGTTTGCAGCATTGTTTCCCTGTACTTTTACTAATCTTAAGCTATCACTCCATTATGGGCAGTGAATTGGGCTCTAGGCCTGAAAAAGTGGCTTAAATTCTAGGGTCGCTGGCACATAATTGACAATTTTAGTCTCTGGTTGTTGGCAGGCAAGCCTATGAGAGCAACTTTGGGTTTATGGTCGATCCCTTTCCTATAGCATGAGAATGACTAAGGCCTAAGAGATCCAGAACATCAGTGGGACCTAGGACAGGCTATTTGAGTGTCTGATATGTCTCCTGGGGATTTTGAAGCTGATTTTGGATGAATGTGTGTGATGCTTCCATTGATTCCACTTCCTTAAGGTCACATAGGAGGTTGAATACAATCATAGTGGCCTCTCGTCTATGGCTAGTTACTTGGGTAGATGTGGGAGGAGGGTGTTACAGAGTGGTATTAGAGCATGGTTCAACCCTCGGACTAGATGGACAATGTTTGTTGGTCATGCATGCATGTCGGTTGCATGTGTGTCTCTTACACTTGCATTTCATGTGTTTGTTGCATTTGCTTGATGATTAATTATGGTTGTAGTATGATTGTCATGGAGAATTTGATGTTGATTTTGTGGAATGCATTTGTCATGTGTATGTGACTGGTTGCATATGGATTATATGTTGCTTACATGTTGATTTTATGTCACCTACTTACATCCTTGTATGATAGGCTACATTATTGCAGGATAGACTACATGTATCAGTCTTGTAGTTTGATTACAAGAACTGAGAGCTTATGCTCGACTACATGCGTTTATGCATATGTGTAGTTGATTAGGCATTGCTTATGCATGTTGTTGGTTGCATGTGGAAATGTGTACAATGGAGTAACGGTTGTTGTCTTGCATGAGGTCATAACAAACATTGTGGATATGGCCTTGCATTGATGACTGGACCCTAACTAGAGCGATGTTTATGTGTTGATACAGTTATTTGCATATGTCTATATGTTGTTATGTTATGTTATATATGTATCACGTTGATTTGGTGATCTTCTAAATAAGTTATCCTCCGGGAGCTATACTGAGGTACGTTGATTTATTATAATTTGGTTTATCTTGCATATTATGCATTATAGGAAAAAGATCAAATGGCCAGCAAGATAGTTGACTATAAAGAGTCTCCCTATGAATCTGAAGAGCAACATGGTGTTGGGAACCCTTCCAATTTGGCAGTTACACTGAGAAGCTTAAAGGAAGAGATGAGGAGTTGTAAGGCAGATAATGATCGGATCATACAGGCACAAGAGAAGCAAGCAGAGGTTAATGCTATACTTCTTTAGAGTTTGTCAGACTTGCAGCGACAAGGGCCACTTCGTATCATCCATGGACATGAGGACAGAACTAATGGGGCATATGGCAGTAGGTCTCCCGGTAGACACAGGTCAGATAGATCTGATTTAGTGAGATATGGCAGGTTGTTGGACACTCCAAATAAAAGGGGTGATGATTACAGGTTCTATGCTAGTTTTGGTTCTGATAGAAATCATGATCGTCAACGCTATCATCCTTACAAGAGGAATGATAGGGGATACTTACCAGATGAGTTTAAGAAAGCAAAGCCTCCTTCTTTTGATGGATATGTGAAGAAACTGGAAGATGCAGAGGCTTGGATTCTTGGGATGAAAAAATTCTTTGAGTTGCATGAGTACACAAATAACATGAAGGCAAGAATAGCTATCTTCAATTTGAAAGGTAAAGAAAACATCTTGTGGGAAGATGTTAAGCGGGTTAGAGACATCAGGACAGATGGCTTGAGTTGGCGGGAGTTCAAGAGGATTTTCAGGAAGAAGTACTTGTCAGAGAGGTACTACGACAGTAAGGCCAATGAATTATATGAGCTAAATATGGGGTCAATGACAGATGAAGAGTGCACAACCAAGTTTCTGGAGCTATTAAGTATGTACCGTATCTTACTGATGAGAAGGCTAAAGTTCAGAGTTTTGTTAGTGGGTTTCCATTAGCATTTAGAGATCAGATTGAGTATGATGAACCTCGGTCACTTGAGGAAGTCATTGGGAAATTGAAGCATTGATATGAACAATCAAAGCATAAGAATGAATCTCAGCATGGATGGAAGGGAAAAGGCAAAGGTAGAGGTAAATGGCAACCTAAGAGAATAAGGCCTCAGAATTCAGATGGGAAAGAAAGTATGGCACTGCAAAAGAAGTTTAATGTAGTTGACAGGGACATGGGTCAGAACAACAACAACACAAAGGTGAGGGCACTGGTCGGTTGGAATGTTGGACATGTGGTGAAGAGCACCTTAGGAGAGATTGTTCGCAACATCAAGGTGGTAGGCCTAAGATATACAATGCACAAGAGGCATAGACTGTTGGGGATGATGGGTAGAGTATTCCATGTATCTATGCAATTGTGGACAACAGACATGTAGAACACCACACATCTACCATTGAGATGGACGATAAGCTTTGTGATCAATTTATTTATATTTTGATTGACCCTGGATCTAATTATAGCTATGTTAGTCCTAACTTGGTGGATAAGTGTGGTTTGAGTAAGGAATTGCATGTAGAGTCTTGGTTAGTGCAGTTGGCTATAAGTACAAAGAAGCGAGTTCATCATTGGGTAAGATCTTGCGAATTTGACTTGAATGATATGCCTACCACAACACATCTAAATCTATTACCGTTGGGATCATACAATATGTTATTGGGCATGGATTGGTTGTTTCTACATAGAACCAAGGTAGACTACTATGACAAAGCCATTGAGTGTGATGATGACAATGGGGAACCAAGAGTCTTGCAGGGTAAGAAGAAATCCACATCAGTTAGGCTGGTGACAACTATGCAAGCAAAGCGTAGCCGTAGGAAAGGGTGTATGTTGTTTGCAATACACATTTCTAGTGATAAGGGTAAGGAGGCCGAGGATGCATATGTGTTGAACAAGTACCTAGTTTTGCATCAGTTTCAGGATGTATTTCCTAAGGACATTATAGAGTTACCACCTCACAGGCAAGTAGACTTTTCTATTGAGTTAGTGCAAGGGCAGCTCCAACATCAAAAGCACCTTACATGATGAGCGCACTTGAGTTGGTTGAGTTAAGGTTACAGTTGAAGGAAATGTTGGACAAGGGATACATTAGGCCAAGTGTATCTCCTTAAGGTGAACCAATATTGTTCACGAAGAAGAAAGATGGTACTCTTAGACTATGCATTGACTACAGGCAGTTGAACAAAGTGACTATCACGAACATGTACCCTTTGCCGAGGATTGATGACTTATTCGATCAACTGAAGGGAGCGACAATGTTCTTGAAGATTGACTTGAGATCCGGATACCATTATGAATGCATCAAAGAGGAGGATATTTAAAAAATTGCATTCAGGACCAGGTATGGGAATTATGAGTTTGTTGTTGTTCCATTTGGCTTGACTAATGCTCCAACTACATTCATGTGCTTGATGAATAGTGTCCGTATTTGAATAAGTTTGTTATTGTGTTCATTGATGATATATTGGTATATTCTAAAAATGAGGAAGAGCATGCAGAGCATTGAGCAACTGTGTTGAGGTTGTTGAGAGAGCATTAGTTGTATGCTAAGCTCAACAAGTGTAGTTTCTTTCAGATTGATGTACATTACTTGGGGCATGTTGTCTCCAAGGAGGGTATTGCAGTATATCTAGAGAAGATAAGGGCCATCATGGATTGGGTAGCTCCTAAGAGTGTGGATGAGGTGATATCTTTCATGGGTTTGGTAGGCTATTATAGGAGGTTCTTCAGGAACTTCTCGCAGATTGCTTATCCTATCACATCATAGCAAAGGAAAGGTAAGAAGTTCAAATGAATAGAGGAGTGTGAGGCCAGCTTTGAGCAACTTAAGCAGTTGTTGACACATGAACCCATGCTACAGATTGAAGATCCATATAAAGAGTTCGTGGTATGCAAAAATTATTGCAAGAGAGAGCTTTGTGGATTCCTTATACAGGATGGATATGTGGTATGCTATGAGTCCCGAAAACTAAACAAGCATGAGTAGAACTACTCGACACATGATCTTGAGCTGGCAGTAATTATACATGCATTGAAGATGTGGAAACATTATCTTCTTGGTAGGAGGTTTGTACTTATGAGTGATTACATTAGGCTAATATATTTGTTTGACCAACCAAATATGAATTCCATCGAGGCTAGATGGTTGGCCATGATTAGTGAGCTTGATTTCGAGATCAGGTACATGAAAGGTAAAGAGAACATGGTGCAGATGCTCTCAGTAGACGAGTACAGGTACATCACTTGGCAGATATGAGCTCTTATGGGACAGACTTACATCACAGGATCTTGCAGGCAGGTCAACATGATGTCAGGTATATGGAAATGGTGATAGGTTGCAGTAGGGTGGAAGTATAGGTATAGGTACAATTAAAGGTGCAGGTGCACAAGGTATGGATTATTTTCTTACAATAGATGGGTTGGTCAGGTTCCGAGACAGGATATATGTACTGAATAACAGTGAGCTTAAGAAGGTGATATTGAGGAAGTTTCATGCAGAATCATATTCAGGTCACCTAGGTTATCATAAGACACTGACAACAGTGAAGAGTATTAGATGAATTTTAAGAGGGATGTAGCAGAGTTTGTGGTGAGGTGTTTCGACTATCAATGAGTGATAACAGTGTAAACATCTAGGTGGAATACTACAACCAATCACAATTATAGAGTGGAAATGGGAGGTTATTTCCATGGATTTCATCAGAGGGTTGCCAAAGACAGTAAAACAAGATGATTCCATCATGGTCACTTTGGAGAGGTTAACAAAGGTTGCACATTTCATTCCAGTGAAGTCTACATTCGTAGCTAGTAGTGTCACATAGGTAGTCATCAAAGATGTGGTGAGACTGCGTGGTGTTCCAAAGAAGATTGGGTTAGATAGGGATGCGAAGTTCACTTCCAAGTTCTGGAAGGAGTTATTTGCAGGTTTGGACAAAGAGTTTTCCTTCAGTACAACTTATCATCCATAGATAGATGGACAGACAGAGAGGGTCAACAGGATATTGGAGGACATGTTGAGGATATATGTGATGCATCAACATCGGAAGTGGGAAGAGTATCTTCCTTTAGTGGAGTTCACATACAACAATGGTTATCAAGAGTCATTGAGGATGAGTCCTTTTGAGGCATTGTATGCAAGGAGCTGTAAAACTCCCATTAGTTGGAGTGATCTGGTTAGCAGGGTGTTGATTGGACTAGATATGTTGGCAAACATGGAACGGGAAATGCAGGTGATCAAGAAGAACCTAAAGGCAACACAGGATAGGTAGAAGAGTTATGCAAATAGGAATAGGTTGTTCAAGGAGTTCCAGGTTGAGGAATAGGTGTACTTGCGCATCAAACTGAAGAAGAGCTACTTGCAGATTGGATCATGTGCCAAGCTAGCACCACATTTTTGTGGACCCTTCAGTATCATTGAGAGGATTGGGCCAGTAGCCTATTGACTTGCACTGCCTTCAACAATGAAAGACCATGATGTTTTCCATGTATCTTTGCTTAAGAAGTATGTTAAGGATGTTGATCATGTGATTGACTGGTCTGTATTACACGTGGAAACAAATGGAGAATTCCAGCCAGAGCCTCAACGTATATTGCAGAAAAAAAGGTGTTCATGCTCCGTAACCAAGAAATTGAGCAAGTTAAAGTCCAATGGAAGCACTTTGGGCTCGATGAAGCTACATGGGAGATGGAGGATCAGATGTGGGCTATGTATCCTTTCTTGTTTGCCGATTGAAGCAAAGCAACTTCGATATGACAGTTTGGTACATGCTTTGATATGGTGGTTTGTTATATGATTTGATATGATGTTTTGGTATATGCTTTGCTATGGTGTTTTGGTATATGATTTGATATGGTATTTTGGTATATGCTTAGATATGGTGTTTGATATATGTTTTGATATATGTTTTGGTATATGATTTGGTATATGTTTTTGGTATATATTTTTGGTGATGTTGCTATATATACATATGTATATGGATGTAAATACCACCATGAGCTATGTTATAAAGCTCCACTAAGTGGTACAGGTGTCATTTCAATATGATTATGTCATCATGTTGCTATGATATCATGTGGTCATGTTATCATGATGTTATGATGTCATGTGGGTTGGCACTCAACAGGATTATCATTGCAAATACCGTAATGAGCTATGTTATAAAGTTCCAATATGCAGTATGTTGTCATGATGTTTTGTTTTGAGCAAATCTTTCATTGTAAATACTGCATCGAGCTGTGTTATAAAGCTCCATGAGCAGTATGCCTTGTTTTAGTGGGTTGCTAAGGTATATGTGTGATTGAACACCGAGGATGGTGTCCCCCAAGGGGGAGGGTTCAGTAACAAGCTTGGTGAAAATTCCATGTAATAAAAGTTAAAAACAATAACCACAGTCGATGGGACACTAATTCCAATCTAAATGTTGGGCAAGACATCCTAGGGGGTGTTCATTTGGTTGTTTACAGCTAAGAAAATTGGTAAAGGAAATGGCTAAGGCTTTGGAAAGGCAAAATGGCATTTTTGGCACAATTATTTATGAAAATAATGGAAATTAGCAGAAAAAGGAGGTGAAAGGTCACAGGTTGCATGTGAGGAGGAAAATGAAGAAAATAGAGGCCTCATTCCTAAAAAGGCTTCTAAGGATCAGTTGGTAACCTTTTGTCAGTTTAGTGTTGGAGCTCTCTCATTATTCTCTTTCTATCTCTCACTCTTGGACACTTAGAGTTTCTTGGAGCACTTTGGCATTGGAGCAAGAAAGGCAAAGAAGGCAAGAGGAAGAAAAGATCAAGCATGAAAAGGTAGGATCAAGAAGCTACAACAGACTTCATTGCAAGTATCGACTTGCATGTGTATTTTCCTTGCTATATTTGGGGTGCATGGGATTGCATGTGGTTCTTTTCTATAATGGCATGGGTTTTTCCAGGTGTGACATTGTACTTCAGCCTAGCCTTACCATTTCCTGATAGCTTAGATGAGATGGGTTCTCACATTTGGTTAATGTGGGATGGTTGGATTAGATTCGAAGCTGAGTGGGGTGGATATTCAAACTGACAAACACATGGCCTAGTGGTCCCTGAACCGGATTGTGGATCACGGAAGCCACTGGCCTAGTAACCCCTGAACTAGACTGTGGGTTGCAATAAAGCCAGATTGTGTGCCTCGGTGGGCCTAGGAATCCTTGTCGGTGAATGGCAGGATATACAATAAAGCCAAGAGCTGTATTTTCTCTTCGTTGGGCCTAACAGTCTAGGGATGGGATGTACAATATAACTTAGAGAGTATGTCTCAGTGTAGGGCCTAGTGATCCCTAGATCAGGTTGTGGATTGTGGTAAAGCCTGAGAGACTAGGAGGCACTCAAATTACTTACGATGTAGGAGGAGAAATCCAGTGGAATCCATGCTTGTTGGTGTTTTTGGTGTGTTCTATGAGTCCCATGTTCATGCTTGGAATATTGAACTAGGGTGATTGGCTTAAGAGAGACCTGGCTCATGAAATCTATGGTCAGGTGGAACATGGTAGTCCCATCTCCAGTTGGTTTATTACATTCATTAATGAGAAATTCAATCCCTTGATTTTCATGTGTATATGTACTAATGTATATGTGGATTCTATGGCTAATATGTGTATGATATTTCTGTTCCTATTATGCTGGTTACATGTATGTTTTATGACAACAACTATGTATGGCTCTCAGCATATTTTTACTTGTATATGAATGGATGATGTGTCTATGACCTAATAGATGATAATGCAACAAATGGCATGAGGGAACAATAGATAATAGTGATTCTCAGATAAGTATGAAGTCCCTACACTTAATTTTGTTGTTTACACTTGTAGGTTACATGTCAATGATATGTTTGACAAAATGTCTGTCATGGCTAATAGGGGTCTGGTTAAGGTCTTGTTCAAGCTATTGCTTTTGCATCATTGTTTCCCTGTATTTTTACTCATCTTAAGCTATCACTCCATTCTGGGCAATGACCTGGGCTCTAGGCCTGAAAAAGTGGCTTAAACCCTGGGGTCACACCCAAAACTGGAAAATTTAGTCTTTAGACGCTGGCAAGCAAGCCTGTGAGAGCGACTTTGGGTTTCTGGTCACTCCCTTTTCTATAGCATGAGAGCGATTGAGGCCTAAGAGATCCAGAACATCAATGGGACCCAAGGACAGCCTGTCTAAGTGGCTGACATGTCTCCTGAGGATTCTAAAGATGATGTTGGATGACTGTGTGTGATGTCGTCTCATGTCTACCCTAAATGGCTAGTTACTTGGGTAGATGTGGGAGGAGGGTGTTACAAAACATATACTTCCAACTACATGGAATGGAATTTACAAAGTTCACTTTTTCAAAATCTGATTGCTAAATAGATAAGGAGAAGGAGCAATGATGGAATAAATGGGGAATATATTCTTCCTCAAAATTGCAAAGAACACACCACAATTGACCATGAATTTTCCTACACCTAATATTTTCAGTAGTATATATTTTACCATGGACCAACATCCAACAAAAGGAATTTGCCTCAGGGAGAGAATCCTCGTGTCAAATATTTTTCCGTATTTTCATAGGAGTACGTTGCAGGAGCTTGTGCAACAATAACCTGTACCTTTCCTTAACAAAGTAATGACAAGCTTTACTTGGGCACCATGTTCTATAGAACCACAATCAATGAGAGTGAAGACTTTCAAAGAGTTCATCAAAGAATCCCACTAAGTATGAAGATGCATTGGAAGACCTGGAAAATCCCAACATTTCCAATTACCAAACTCATCCCATATATAAATGTCCTGAATCTTACAATGCCTTTCCCTAATAACCATTTGATAAGTTCAGTGATTTCCTTCTAGCCCTTTCATAGTTCAACTAGGGGTATTTTAACCTTCCAAAGATTGATTCGTGCCTCATTTCCTACTTGCCAACCCAAATTTTCAATTATTATAGGGGTTGCAGCCTTGCAAAGATTCCAAATCTTAGAGCCATCTCCATTCCATTGGGAATTTTCAACTTCGAGCAAATGAAATTTATGGAAACATTTCTTTAGAAATTCCTCCTTCCACCACTCCTTAGAGTATGAAATAAGATTCTAGACAATTTCCCCCCCATCGCCAGATTCATGAACTTGAGAGCTTTGATTTCCAACCCTCCACATTCTCTTGGAAGGTGGAGTATGCTCCAATTTAGCAAATGGCATTTATTTTCATTATTTTTACCCCCATGCCATAAAAACTTCTTGAGCATTATTCCAATTTGATTGAGAATGCTTTTAGGAGCGAGGAGACCAAAACAAAGGTAAATCAGAAGAGTTGATAAGACAAATTTTAATTAAAATATTTTTCCAAGCTATATTTAGCTAATTTTCTCCCTAACCTTGTATTTTATTTTTAAAGTTTTGTATTATCTCTTCCTAGTATTACTTGAAGGATACTCCCAAAGAAATTGGGACCCCATGTATTTGAAGTACTTCCAGCCTAATCGTACCGGAAAATCCAGAGTTGAGGCAATTTCTTGCAAAATTGATTCTGAACAATTCAAACATAATTGTGCCTTTTTATTTTTTCACCAAGCCCCCTGAAAGATCAATATAATCTGCTATGATTACATTGGACCGATTAGCAGTTAGTTTTGAAGCTCTATCTAAGAGAATCATGTCGTGAACAAACTGAGAATGATTGATATATTTGATATTAATGGTAATATCGATTCCCATCAAATACCCATTTGCTCTAGCTTTTCTAAGTTTCTGCTGAGAATTTATGCCATAATGATGTGCAATAGAGGAGAAAGAGGAGACCCTTAATGAAGTCCTTTAGAATATTTTAAGACTGACATGGGTCTCCCATTGATCAAAGGGTAAATCCACAGGTACCCAATACAAGCTTTAATCCAGAAAATGAATTCACTACAAAAACCTAACTTTTATAGAATGAGGAAGAGGAAGGAATGCCTTTCCTATTCAAAGGTGTTGGCCATATCCAACTTTATTACAAAACCCAGGTCACCCCTTTCCTTACTCGAGTAAATAGCCTCCCGCACTAGAATGATGTTATCCAATATGTGCATTTGCTATAAAAGCCCCCCTTGATTTTCAAATATCATTCTCACCAAGACTTTCTTTAATATGCCTCTTATAGCATTTGGTAATATTTTATAGGAAGCATTGCATAAATAAATAAGCGAAAGTGAGAGAAATTCACTATATTATATTTTCTTGCTATCAAGGCAAGAAAGGAGGAATTTGCACCCCCTCCAACTTTGCCTTTGCTCTTAGACTATTTTAACATTCTACTTAGGTCCTTTTTTATCACTCACCAAAGATCCCTGTAGAAACTAATAGAAAATCCATCCAGGCCAGGATCTTTATTCGGGTCCATTAACCATATCACATAAATCACCTTGTCCTCATCAATCTCCTGGATAAGTTGAAGACTTTACATCTTAGAAATATTTTGATGAAATGTCGACAAAAACTCCTCAACCTTACTAAAATCCATATCGCTTCCTATTGAGTAAAAGGCTTGGAAGTGAGAGAAAGCTTCTTGTTTTATTTAAGGGAAGGATTTTTTTTTCTTTACACTTCAAAGTGATCTATCTCAACCTATTTCTTAGTTCTCTTGCTTTTGTTTTATCGTGGAAGAATGTTGTGTTTTGGTCACAGACCTTTAACCAAATGCTTTTGGATTTAAGTCTCTAGAATTCCTCCTCTTTTCGATTTTCTTGGAATATCTGCTTATTCATTTCCTTTTCCTTTTTCAAATGTCAATCATCAACTTTACTATTATCCATGTTTGCCAAATGTTGCTCTTTTTCTTTTACTAACTCTACTTTCTTCTTAGTAGGAGGGACATATACTTCATTTGTTCAATTTTGTAGAGCTTCCTTGACAAGATTTAACTTTGTTTCCCATAAATAAGTTGGAGTACCAAGAATATTAGTCATGCCTAATTGATGGTATCCATAATTCCCTCTTCCTTCAATCACTTGGGGTTATACCCAAATGGAATAGGACTCTGTTGAAGACCCGAAAATCAGGTCTACAACAAGGGGGATACCCACCCGGTCCGGACCTTGGTTAGCAACTTCTTTTTCATTTGGTATTGTGGGTGCGACTGGGGATATGGGACCAGTTTCCCAATCTATGTGTGTGTGTGTGTTGAGAATTGATATTTCCTTCCTAATAATTTCTAAGTAAAATGCTTTTATTCTAAATCTAATCTAACAACATGCAATTGTATTCTAATGAACAGAAATATCTAATTCTAAAACTAACCCGGGATGTAATCTTTCTGTTATGCGATCTAAAATAATTTCAAATGGAAATTGGTAATAAATATCATTCAACTGCTATGAGAAAAGAATTCAATAAAGATAAACCATTTCGTATAAAAAGTTAGACAAAACAATTGTGAAAAACATATCGCATAGTAAGTTACTCATATATTAAGCACAAATAAATAGCTATCACCATATAGAAGTGCCAAATGATAACTCAAGCATTCACGCATTCATATATAAATAATTGAACATGAATATCACCTTAACACATAAGCATAAACAATTAAGAGATAAAAGTACCATTTATAACTAGTTCTACTCATGAGCTTCAAGCGATAATGATTTCTCTCTTCTTAATCCAACATCTACTAAGAGTACAAAAGTGCAACATCAATAGTAGATATTAAATGTAGATATCAATAAATCCTGTTCCATTCATTCATCAAAACCTCCTCGAAGGGTGCAAAAGTGCATGTTCTGAGGACAAGTTTTTGACAAATTTCAGGACCCTTCTCTAAATGCATGAGAAGGGTTTAAATACTACTAACTAAATCTAAAAATAATTTATTACAAAAATGTAGGATGCGGTTTAAATGACCGTCCTCATTTCAGGGCAAAATAAAGCAAAATTAAAACTAAAACTGAATCTAAAACTAAAACTAACAAATGACTATCTATGCATCTTTTCTTTGTAGTCGCAAGCGTTCAACATTTGCTTGAGGAGAGTTGGCTGGCCGAATTCTGACTTTAGCTGTCTTGCGAAAACGGAATTGGCAAGAGCTGGCGCCATCTTCTCAGCAGAATTAATGATACATTTGAGAGTCATGCACTGGCTGTGTGGTTTTACCACATACGTCTTGTAAGAATCCCAATTCAACTTGGTTAATCTTTTGATGGATTCTGCTATTTCTTGAGTCTTCTGTCTCGAGCTTGTTTGTAGATGTTGTACATTTGGTAGATATTTACATACCACTTGAGAATATCCCTGATAAATACCACTGATTTTAGAGTTCAAGTTATGCCTTTTGCCTTTAGCGCTTTTTCCTACGAATTTCCGGGCTTACGGGCGACTGAGCGATTAGAGGCTTTCCATCTCGAGGGGTTTTGCCCAGCGATTGCGCCTAGGAAACTACCTTTGTTTCTTGATCCGGGCTTCCCTGGTGCGATTTTCACCTCTTGCACACTTTTTGTTAGAGTATGTAAACCTTAAATTTTGTGGAAATAATGGCTCCTTGAGTTCTTGACCCTGAGTCTTAAATTGTCTATTTGTGACATCAGCACTATCTAATACCCATTTAACCATGTCCATGTATGGAAGAATTTTGGGCCTCGCTGCTATCCTATGTAAGAACGAAGATGCTAGTTCTGTAACAGACGCTTCAGAAGACCCATGTGAACCTGCAGTAGCTGTAACCTCCATCATTTTGGGATTTTCTTCCTTGAGTAGACTGTACATGCCTTCCCAAGTAGTAATACCGACATCTTTATTATAGGTGGTGTCCGTGTATAAGGGCATCATTTCTTTGTCTTCAGAACTAGGAGCTTTACCCTTCATTCCCATGATATTATGAACACCTCTATGTATACTTCTCTGCTCTTTGCTCCTGTAGTTTACAAATGAGGTAAGAGTAACGATAAGAAAAAGGTGACAGGAAAGCCTTAAATGTTGAAAACATATAAAATATATCACCTTACGTGAAATGGCTCTTCGATCAGATCAAAACCATATTTCATTAATGATTGCCAACTAACTCATTAATTATCATTAACATGCATAACTGGGCATCGATTTATGGAAAAAGCTTTTTCGAACGGCGAGCCCTGTAGATCTGCGATGAGGCGATTTTGCAATTTGCTTCGCAATATCGCAAATTTGTTACGTATGAAAATCATCCATTGCTGTGTTTTCTGCGAAATGCGATTTGCGAGACGCGCCATTGCATATCGACGGTTTGAGGCATTTTATCTTAAGTTATATTTGAGACATGCGATGCGATGAGGGTCTTTTGATGCGTGATTTCGCATCGCAATTTCGCAACTTTAAAATTTCGATTGTTAGGGAGGCATCCATTACCTTTTTGCGATGCGACGCTCTTTAAGGAGTGATTTTATTCTAACTTATCATAAAACTTAAGTCTTTTAGATTTTTCGAGGGTATTCTCCTAAGTTTATGATAGTAAATTTATTCAAAAAAGGAAATACAAGCCCTAATTTTTTTTTTTTTTTTTTTTTTGAACAAGGGTCCCCCACTTATTTAGTATTTAGTCATAAAACTATATAAGAAGGGGGGTTGTTGCTGGCCACAACAATTGGTGATTCACTTGGAAGAACCAGTTATCTCTGCTTTTCTTTTGAATTTTCTAAATCAAACTTTATTATAGAAAGATAAAGTACATCATGCTTTTAGCTGTCAATGATAGTTTGTTTCTTCTATGTTTAACTTTGGTTATTAAAGCTAGTCATTGAATCTACATCAGTCACTACTTGGTTTATAAAGATAAAAATAAAGGCTTCTCTGTAAATCTGTTTTAAATTTGCTCATTTGTCGTAGGTAGAGCCTCTGCTGCCAGCAAGCATTTATAGCCCCGACAGGGTTACCTATTACCCTGCAATGATCTTGTATCCTACTTGGAGAAATATACAATTTTCAAAGAGAAATGCATATCCACACTTATTGCTTTAATTTTCTTTTAATCCTTAAATAACAATGCCTTTGTTTGGTAGCCAAATTATGATAGTGTCATTCACTTGATTTATAACTTTGCTGAACAAGCTGGCTCGTGATGAGACCCCCTGTCTTTTGATTATAATAATCTCGAACCATTGCCCTATTGTGGTATGAAGTTTTGGCAAAGTCAGCAAGCTATAATATCTATGATCATGATAAGTCGGCTCGTGATGTTACCTCTTATTCTTTAAGTTAAAGTGTATTGCTGGATTATTCCTTGAAGCTCGTAATTCTCTAGGTGGGGAGGAAGTCATTGTTTCCTTAAGAATAGCTCTGGATGACAATTGTAGAGTTTTTGGAAAGAGATTTTCTACATAGAACCTTTGTTTTGTTATTGATACCTTTCATTTGATTGATATAAAACAAATTCCCACTAATGGTCACTTTTTATCAAAATTTATAAGGTTGAAACTAGTACCATTTTCAGGCTTATAACCTTTTGATTGTATCTTTCAACAACAATGACCAATTTTCTAAAACAATTCTATTTATACAAGCGAAAATACAAAATCTAAAAGAAATACTTGTCTTTTTCGTGAATTCCAAACGTAACCATTTACAACTGGTTTTATTATCGAAATAAAGGAAAAACTAATTTACAAAAAATAGAAGAATGATCTCCCATGGAAAGTATTTTTTGAGGATCCGCCCGTTAATAGGTAAAGACTCTCTTTTTCCTGTTAAATCCTGTAACATAAAAGTAGATGGACCTATGATTTCTGTAATTTGGAAAGGGCCAAGCCACATTCATTGAAATTTCATATGTTTTCCCTTTTCCTCATGAGCCTTGTCCCATTTTAAAACTAGATCTCCCATCTAAAAGTCCTTTCTGGATATCATGTTTGAATCAAAAGAAGCTTTTACTAATGCTTGGTGATGAGCATGAGTTATTTTAGCATGTTCTCGTTGCTCTTCTAGCTTAAGGATTTGGAGCTGCCTTAGTTGTAAGGAAGAGGTTGGTGTTTCATCAATATATTGAACTAAGGCCAAAGAGGGAATCGCTAGATGAGTTGGAAGGACCACTTCTTTCCCATAAACTAAATTAACGAGAGAAGTGCCAATGGAGGCTTTCTACGTTATTCAGTCTGGCCATAAAGCATATATTAAGGATTTGTTCCAATTCTTATGAGTTTGATCAGTGGTTCGCTTAATGATTCTGATTAAGTTTTTATTCGTTGATTCAACTAATCCATTTCCTTGTGGGTAATAATTGGCAAAGTATTTAATCTTAAAACCTCTTTTCAGTGCAAATTCAATCATAGCATTGCCAGAGAAATACGATGCATTATTAAACATTAACCTGGTGATTATGAACTGGTCTATGAAATCAATGATGTGTTCGGCATTAGCTGTTTTGAGAGGAACTGCTTCTACCCATTTACTAAAATACTTTGTAGCTGTAAGGATATACCTATGCTGTTTAGAAGAGTGAGGAATGATCTCACCTATTATATCAAATCCCCATTGATCAAAAGGTTGCTCAATATTGACTGGTTGCAAAGGCAATGATGGTTTCTTTTGTCTCC
Source organism: Pinus taeda (assembly GCA_000404065.3). Lineage (NCBI taxonomy): Eukaryota > Viridiplantae > Streptophyta > Pinopsida > Pinales > Pinaceae > Pinus > Pinus taeda. Next base: position 17,482 of record APFE031657021.1, on the reverse strand, counting down.
CAGTAGTAGTTTGAAAAACTTGACATTTCCTTACGTAGCTATGCGCGTCTTTGAATAGTGTAGGCCAATAGTAACGTGCGTGCAGGATTTTATGTGCAGTAGCATCTCGAGCATAATGTCCACCTGCTGGTCCATCATGGAGTTCCTGCAACACCTTTTCAGCTTCAGATTTCTCAAGACATCTAAGGAGAACATAATCATAATTCATCCTAAAAAGTACATCGTTCATGAGTTGGTATTGCTTAGCCTTCAACCTTAGGGCTCTTTTCTTCATATAATCTAGGTTTGAAGGAGCATGTCTGTTCTTTAGATAAAATATGATATTAGTGTATAATGATTCAACATCGTTTAGGCTTACCTCATACGTTTGTATTTTTGTAGATGGTATTTCGGAAATGAGCGATGCTCCAGCGAGCATTTTGCAAAAGCCTTGACCTTTTACAATATTTGCTGGTTTAACTTCTGCGTCGTATTCTTGTAAGGCAATAACCCAATTGCCTCTTTTCTCACCCACGTCTTTCAGTACTAAGAGATTTCTTACCATTGGAAATGGTACTATGATTTTTGTATGGGTTTTAAGCAGAAAGGGTCTGAAATGTTTGATCGCTTTGAAAATAGCAAAAGCTTGTTTCTCGACGTCTGAATAATTTAATTCAACCCCTTGTAGATTTGAACTAAAGAATGCAATTGGGGCTTCTGCTTTGTCTTGATTTGCTTGAGTGAGTATCACATCATATGATTTATCAGAGGCAAATGTATACAAAATGAAAGGATCAGAAAAATTTGGAGTTGCTAAAGATGGAGCGTTTACAATTGCTTGTTTAATCAGATTGAATGCTTCATATTCGTCCTGGCCCCATTTGAAGATTGAGTTCTTTTTAATCATTTCTTGTAAAGGAGATACGATCCTTGAAAAATCTGGAAGAAATCTCTTAACAAAATTAATCTGGCCAAGGAAGGATTGCATAGCTTTCTTGTTGTGAGGAAAGGGTATTTCAGAAATTTCCTTGATTCTGTTGGGATCAATATCGATTCCAGATTTTGACACTATAAATCCAAGAAGTTTTCCTTCACTTAATACAAAAAAGGATTTTTTTCGGGTTAAGTGAAATTCCATACCTTTGGCAACATTGGAAGATCTGTTTTAAATCTCTGAGATGATTGCCTCGTTTTTTGGAATACACAATTATATCATCCAATTAGATTACTACTGATTTTTCACTAATCCTTAAATGCGATGTCCATGGCCCTTTGAAATGTGGCACCAGCATTGATTATACCAAAAGACATCTTTTGATATGCATAAGTATCCCATTTGGTTCTAAATGTGGTCTTTAATTGATCATCGGGATGGACCAAAACTTGGTTGTAGCCTGAGAAACCATCCAAGAAAGACATTAATTCTGATCCTACAACTGCCTGTAATATTTGCTCCATAGGAGTTAAAGGGAAATTATCCTTTTGGTAGGCTTTGCTAAGATTTCAAAAGTCAATACAAATTCTAATGTTGTCGTTCTTCTTTCTGACGGGAACCATATTGGAAACCCATTTAGAATGTCGAACGGGAAAAATGATTTTGGCTTTCAATAATTTATTAAGTTCAGACTTGATCTGGTTTTCTAGACTAGGATGGATTTTTCTTAGCTTTTCTTGGACAGGTTTTTCATCATTTATCATTAGGATAGTATGTTGGATGATAGAAGTGTCGTAAGTCTTAAGTTCATCGTAGTTCCAAGCAAAGACACTTTTGTATTGTTCCAAGAGACGAACATACGCTAATTTTTCTTTAGGAGCTAGGCCAAGACCTAGGTTGATATTCTGCGGCTTGGTATCAGTTCCTAGATTTACTAATTCATAGTTCAGAGTTGAACTTTGAAGTTTTGAATTGGTAGATCTTTTGAATCGATCTTTCAAATCATAAAGGTCTTCTAATTTGACTACTGACTTTGGCATAGCATTATTAGTACTATCTTGTTCAATTGTCTGTCATGTTGGTCCTCATCTATAATCCGATTAGTGTAAGATCCCTCTGATGTGAGAAAGCTTACAATATCGGGATCATCGTTGAAAATTATCCAATTGGTAATGTTATCAGGAATCGAAGGTCTAAATATTAATTCGATTGAAAATCTGTCAGGGTTATAGTCTTCTGAGGGAATGAGCTTGGAAGCTACATTTGCTAAGAGGTCAGCACTAGCATTCTGGAGTCTGGGAATTGATGAAATATTGAATGCTATAAAATGTTCAGTCAGATCTTGTACTAAAGATTGATAATGCTTTAAATGTCCTAATAGACAATGTATAGTATTACGTACTTGTCTGATTACAATTTCAGAATCTCCGAAGACTTGTAGATATTTGATGTCTAATCCGATTGCTTTGTATAATCCTTGGACTAAAGCCTCGTATTTTGTAGTATTATTAGTGCAATCAAACTCGAGTCTATAAGTTAGCATCGTTTTGTTTCCCTTTGGACTGATTAATACACATCCTGCTCCTGCCCCTTCGTTAGACATAGATCCGTCAAAAAACAATTTCCAAAATAAAGATTTATTTACAGGACTATCTATAAAATTAATACATTTAGAACTATCTTTTTGAGAAAAAAATTCTACTTGAGATAAAACAAAATGTTCTAAGTAAGGCGAAGTATGAGCATTAAAATTTCCTAAGAAAGAGTCAACAGAATAGTTGCCAATTATATTGTTGCTTTATGCTACAGGTTCATTTTCTCCTTCCAATTCCGTTACTATATACTTCTGATGTCTTTCTCGCTCAACCTTTATTTGATTCGATTTACCATTGTAAGGGAGCCAGATATGCGATCAATCAGTTGCAAAGTATCCATGAAGTTTTTTAGACCAATCTCAACTAAGAATTAAGCCATAAAATTCTGGAATATCTGCAACTAAAATGTCAATAACTTGACATACCTTTGGGTTAGATGACAACCTTATGGTAACCTGATTTAGTTCGCCGATCACTTCAACTTGCGACCGATCGAGTTGAACTATGCGCACAACAAATTTCTGAGGTTGAACGTTGAACTTTGCACATATCGATTTAGGTAAGTTATTAGATGAAGCTCCAGAATCAACTAAACAATTATGCAAATTTTTGTTAAAAACTTCATAAGTAAGAAGAAATGGGGGAGTATGAGATCTTGACCTTCCTCCAATTAAAGCGATATCGTTTGGATCAACTTTATTAGTCACATTAATTGGAGGTCTTCCCATCTCGTGAGAAGCTTGCAAGATTACAACGACGGGCAAAGGTGCAACCGATACTGCATGTAACTCTTTCAACAATACCTTTTGCTAATGTTTTAACTTGCTCAATTCGTAAAAAGTGATGTTAGCCCTAGTCTTCTTCATGTCTTCTATGATATTATACTCCATCTCATCAGAAACAATCAACGTTTTAGATGGAGTTGGTGAATCTGTTTGGATTGGGCTTGTTTGAGTCGCTTTGGGTGACGTTTTCTTGAGAATTATTCCAATTTGATTGAGAATGCTTTTAGGAGCGAGGAGACCAGAACAAAGGTAAATCAGAAGAGTTGATAAGACATTTTAATTAAAATATTTTCCAAGCTATATTTAGCTAATTTTCTCCCTAACCTTGTATTTTATTTTTAAATTTTTGTATTATCTCTTCTTAGTATTACTTGAAGGATACTCCCAAAGAAATTGGGACCCCCAGGTATTTGAAGTACTTCCAACCTAACCGTACCGGAAAATCCAGAGTTGAGGCAATTTCTTGCAAAATTGATTCTGAACAATTCAAACCATAAATGTGCCTTTTTCTTTTTTCACCAAGCCCCCTGAAAGATCAATATGATCTACTATGATTACATTGGACCGATTAGCAATTAGTTTTGAAGCTCTACCTAAGAGAATCATGTCGTGAACAAACTGAGAATGATTGATGTATTTGATATTAATGGTAATATTGATTCCCATCAAATACCCATTTGCTCTAGCTTTTCTAAGTTTCTGTTGAGAATTTATGCCATAATGATTTGCAATAGAGGAGAAAGAGGACACCCTTAATGAAGTCCTTTAGAATATTTTAACTCTGACATGGGTCTCCCATTGATCAAAGGAGAAATCCACAGGTACCCAATACAAGATTTAATCCAGAAAATGAATTCACTACAAAAACCTAACTTTTACAGAATGAGGAAGAGGAAGGAATGCTTTACCTATTCAAAGGTGTTGGCCATATCCAACTTTATTACAAAACACAGGTCACCCCTTTCCTTACTCGAGTAAATAGCCTCCCGCACTAGAATTATGTTATCCAATATGTGCATTTGCTATAAAATCCCCCCTTGATTTTCAAATATCATTCTTGCCAAGACTTTCTTTAATATGCCTCTTATAACATTTGTTAATATTTTATAGGAAGCATTGCATAAATAAATGGGCGAAAGTGAGAGAAATTCACTGTATTAGATTTTTTTTGCTATCAAGGCAACAAAGGAGGAATTTGCACCCCCTCCAACTTTGCCTTTGCTCTTAGACTATTTTAACATTCTACTTAGGTCCTGTTAGATTTTAGGCTTCTGTGGTAGTTTTTTTGTAGTGGCATGATCCGGATTATCCACAGTTTTGTGTTCATTCTGTCGACATTTCAAACCCCAAAGAGGGTCCATCATCAGGACTAATTTAGAAAGAATATGAATGAAAGCTTATTGAGAGAAGAGTCTATCGACCTGGGAATAAATAAACCTAGATCCCTAATTTTTAAAGAAGCTGACACTTATATGAATGATTTCTTATTTATTTTAATTTATTATTATTTAATTTATAAATTTTTTATTTAATTAAATTAATTATTTAGCCTTGATTATTCCATTGTTTTTCTAGAACCTAAAATTATTTTAATTTATTAGTTTATAATTTAATTTATTAGTTTATAATTTAATTAATTAGTTTAAATTTAATTGATTAATTAAATAATTAGATCCTAATTCTTTTTATTTATTTTATTTATTGTTGTTTACCATATTTCTCATTATTAATCCTATGTAGCCCTAGTTTTCTAATTAATCAATTAATTAATTAATAATTTATTTATAATCTTTATTTTATGTATTTTATTTATTAATCAAATCCCTGATCACTCACCAAAGATCCCTGTAGAAACTAATAGAAAATCCATCCAGGCCAGGATCTTTATTCGGGTCCATTAACCATATCACATAAATCACCTTGTCCTCATCCATCTCCTGGATAAGTTGAAGTTTTTACATATTAGAAATATTTTGATGAAATGTGGACAAAAACTCCTCAACCTTACTAAAATCCATATCGCTTCCTATTGAGTAAAAGGCTTGGAAGTGAGAGAAAGCTTCTTGTTTTATTTCAGGGAAGGATTTTTTTTTCTTTACACTTCAAAGTGATCTATCTCAGCCTATTTCTTAGTTCTCTTGCTTTTGTCTTATCGTGGAAGAATGTCGTGTTTTGGTCACAAACCTTTAACCAAATCCTTTTGGATTTAAGTCTCTAGAATTCCTCCTCTTTCCAATTTGCTTGGAATATCTGCTTATTCATTTCCTTTTCCTTTTCCAAATGTCAATCATCAACTTTACTATTATCCATGTTTGCCAATTGTTGCTCTTGTTCTTTTACTAACTCTACTTTCTTCTTAGTAGGAGGGACATATACTTCATTTGTTGAATTTTATAGAGCTTCCTTGACAAAATTTAACTTTGTTTCCCATATATAAGTTGGAGTACCAAGAATATTAGTCATGCCTTTTTGATGGTATCAATAATGCCCTCTTCCTTCAACCACTTGGGGTTATACCCAAATGGAAAAGGACTCTGTTGAAGCCCTGAAAATCGGGTCTACAGCAAGGGGGATACCCACCCGGTCCAGACCTTGGTTAGCAGCTCCTTTTCCGTTTGGTATAGTGGGTCCGACTGGGGATATGGGACCAGTTTCCCAATCTATGTGTGTGTGTGTGTTGAGAATTGATATTTCCTTCCTAATAATTCCTAAGTAAAATGCTTTTATTCTAAATCTAATCTAACAACATGCAATTGTATTCTAATGAACAAAAATATCTAATTCTAAAACTAATCCGGGATGTAATCTTTCTGTTATGCGATCTAAAATAATTTCAAATGGAAATTGGTAATAAAGTTCATTCAACTACTATGAGAAAAGAATTCAATAAAGATAAACCATTTCGTATAAAAAGTTAGACGAAACAATTGTGAAAAACATATCGCATAATAAGTTACTCATATATTAAGCACAAATAAATAGCTATCACCGTACAGAAGTGCCAAATGATAACTCAAGCATTCACACATTCATATGTAAATAACTAAACATGAATATCACCTTAACACATAAGCATAAACAATTAAGAGATACAAGTACCATTTATAACTAGTTCTACTCATGAGCTTCAAGCGATAATGATTTATTTCTTCTTAATCCAACATCTACTAAGAGTACAAAAGTGCAACATCAGTAGTAGATATTAAACACAGATATCAATAAATCTTGTTCCATTCATTCATCAAAGCCTCCTCGGAGGGTGCAAAAGTGCATGTTCTGAGGACAAGTTTTTGACAAATTTCAGGACACTTCTCTAAATGCATGAGAAGGGTTTAAATACTACTAGCTAAATCTAAAAATAATTTATTACAAAAATGTAGGATGTGGTTTAAATGGTTGTCCTCATTTCAGGCAAAAATAAAGCAAAATTAAAATTAAAACCGAACCTAAAACTAAAACTAACAACTGAATATCTATGTATATGTTCTTTGTAGTCGCAAGCATTCAACATTTGCTTGAGGAGAGTTGGTTGGGTGACTTTCGACTTTAGCTGTCCTATGAAAACAAAATCGGCAAGAGTTGGTGCCATCTTCTTGGCAGAATTAATGATAAATTTGAGAGTCATGCACTGGCTGTATGGTTTTACCAAGTACATCCAGTAAGAATCCCAATTCAACTTGGTTAATCTTTTGATGGATTTTGCCCTTTCTTGAGCCTTCTGTCTCCAGCTTGTCCTTAGATGTTGTACATTTGGTAGATATTTACATACCACTTAAGAATATCCCTGATAAATACCACTGGTTTTAGAGTCCAAATTTTACCTTTTGCCTTTAGCACTTTTTTTCCTACGAATTTCCAGGTTTATGGGCGACTAAGTGATTGGAGGCTTTCCATCTCGAGGGGTTTTTCCCAACGATCGTGCATCGGAAACTGCCTCCGTTTCTTGATCCGGGCTTCCCTGGTATGATTTTCGCCTCTTGCACACTTTTTGTTAGAGTATGTAAACCTTAAATTTTGTGGAAATAACGACTCCGTGATTTCTTGACCCTGAGTCTTAAATTGTATGTTTGTGACATCAGCACTATCCAGTACCCATTTAACCATGTCCGTGTATGGAAGAATTTTGGGCCTCAGAAGACCCATGTGACCCTGTAGTAGCTGTAACCTCCATCATTTTGGGATTTTCTTCCTCGAGTAGACTGTACATGCCTTCCCAAGTAGTAATACCGACATCTTTGTTACAGGTGGTGTCCGTGTATAAGGGCGTCAGTTCTTTGTCTTCCAAACTCCTAGCTTTACCCTTCTTTCCCATGATATTCTGAACACTTCTATGTATACTTCTCTGCTCTTCGCTCCTGCACTTTACAAATGAGGTAAGAGTAATGATAAGAAAAAGGTGACTGGAAAGCTTTAAATGCTGAAAACATATAAAATATATCACCTTACGTGAAATGGCTCTTCGATCAGATCAAAACCATATTTCATTAATGATTGCCAACTAACTCATTAATTATCATTAACGCGCATAACTGGGCATCGATTTATGGAAAAGGCTATTTTGAACAGCGAGCCATGATTCCATTGCTCTTCTTTAAGCGAAATCATGATATCCCAAAATTCTACTTTTTTGCCATATAACATTGGTGCATAAACATTCACCACCTTAAACCTTTCCTTAGTGTTATCCATTGAAGATTCTTTTGACTATATATAAGAGAGAAATTTAAATTATCCCAAAAAATGCCGAGCCCCCTAGAAGTGCCCCGAGAGCTTTGTGCAATTCCGCCACTATCTTTCCAAAAATATTTGCCTGCATTCGTAAGCTTATTATCTTCTAACTTAGTCTCCTACTTGAAGGCTTATATGCTTTTATCAAGTATTTGACAGATAGGGCTTTTGTTGGGCTTCCTATACCCCTTATATTCCATGAAAAGAGCTTCATCATTGCTTTGGAGGAGTTTGAGATTTAATACCTCTTTCTATTGTTCCCGTTAAGCACTTGTTTCTATGAGGACGTTAAAATATTATAAATTTGGAATTGACTTCCCAATTTCTTGTTATGTTTTGTGTCATTCTCTCTAATCTCTTTTTTGGCGTGCCTTCCCCACTTATTTGTAGTTCTCTTAATTTCTTAATTACTTGTCTCTTTAGCCCCACTAGTATTCAAGATCATATTTCTCATTATGATTTTTCTTGGCCCTACTTGAGGAATGGTCGAGCCTTTGGGGAAGTTATTTGGATATTTAATTTAGCAGAGAATAGGACCTCCTTCTACATTTGGAATGACAATAATGTTATCCCTCTTAGAATTACAGATTGAAGAAGTCCTAGTCACTTCCAGTCCTTTTCCCTTCAACAACTCCTGAATGTAACTCTCTTCTTGATTTTCATTCTCGTTTCCACTCACAAGGGAAGTGGGTTGAACTTCCTTAGCAGGCTCCTCCATTTGATTTGCCTCTCAGGACTGTAAATCCCTAAAAGGGTTTGAGGAAGAAGATTATTACCTTGGGGGACATTGTTTCTATTTGACACAACATTCTTCCTATTTCCTCATTTCCTTTGAGTTTGCCATTGCTCCTCTTAGGGTTCTGCATCAACATCTTGTTTGTTGGATTGGGTTTTCTTACAGATTCGTGCAAAGTGTCCATACTCATGAAAAATTTGGCACTTGAAGGGAAGTTGTTCGTAGTCTAGAACATGGTAGTGTTTCTGATCCCCCATTGTGAGGGAGATTTTAGGAGGGAGCCCCTTCTCTAAATTTCCTACCACACAAATCTTGGCGCATGCAAATTGTTCCCCTTTGGGTTCATCTCTGTCTAAATACTTTACAACTCCATTTCCTAAGGCTCTGAGGCAATCATTGCTCCAACAAGAAAGAGGGAGCCTAGGAAGTTTCACCCAAACTAGAACAATGTCGGGGATGTCCTCATTAGGGTCGCAGTTGTGAAAATTTTTCCACTGAAATTTTATTGCAGAAACTCAAATTACTTCTTCTAACTATAAATTAATTTAATAGCTTATTGCTATGGAACAACAAAATAATCACAGTGCAATATTCACAAATAAAAAATATTGCAGAAGATAAAATGGAATATGAGAAAATACTGGCACACACATAAAAAAATATGACACATTTCTTTTGGACAAATGTCCACAGAAAAACCCAACTTGGGAAAACTAGTGTAGTAGCTAAGGGTTTTAATTATTAAGTAGTAATGAGAATTTCTAAGTACAACTGGATGCTGAAATTTTGCAATCATATTGAGAAAAATACTAGCAAAAATCTAGTGAGAAATTTTCCTCACCCCACAAGAAATTCGGGCTCTAACTGCTAGCTCCAAGTAATCCGTCCAAATAACTTATATGCAGGCATATGTCACCCTAGCAAAGTCCCTTCCATGCTCTGCCTGAAACAATGCTCCTCAAGTTGTCATGTCTGCCATTGACTGAGAAACTGTCTCTTCAACCCTATTGAACACTTTGTCAGTCTCTGGAACTAAAACTCAGCTTCTCTTCAGAAAAATTGAATTGCCTCTAGAGGCTTCTATGCAACACCTATGTCAGCCTCTCTACGGTTATCTCTGCCTCTCTGCAACTTACTCTCCAGAATTGGAATCTCTTACTCTTGACTCATTATTACTACCCCTCTTTGTCTCAACTTGCCTTCCCTTGCTTGAACTCTTTCGACAACTGCTGCTACTCTCTAGAAATCGAACTACCCAAGGAAAGCAATCTTAAGTCCGTTTCTCTGTCTACCCATCGATTTCTTCGTATAATCTTCTGTTGGGACTCCAATGACCAATATTAAAACTTAATCAAGTGCTAAAATTATTTCCTAGTCAATCCATGTGAGATTTTAGATGATTCATACCTTTCTCAATTAATAATGATTAATTAAACCCTTTTCCTAAGTTTAGACTTAGGAAATAATTAAAAATAGGCTAATAATCTAATTGAGACACTTTTAGATGGAATTTCCATAAACAATTTCTGGGTTATCGAGAACTCCTGTGTTTTAGCCTCTCCACCAAGTTTTGAGACTATAACACTTATGATGCTACAAAAACTAACACTCCCTCTTAGCGAGGAAGGTGTTCTAGTGTTGGACTACTTCTACAACACCTTGTGTCTATATCACCCTCTGCCACGCTGCTAATGTCTGGCCACTATGACTACCTGCCACTATCCACCAACCACTGCTCAACTTTGATTGTGCATATGTGTTGTTGTTGACACTGTTGTACTGCTGCCAACTCTGCATTTGCAATGTAAGTCCCTCTTATCTATTACTGTTGCAACTGAGAATCATCCTAAATATTGGATCAATTGTATCTCATGCTACATCTATTTGCTGAGCATCTAACTACTTCTAACCATTACACTATCCATTGAAGAATTTGTATTGTTGCTAACTCTGCTACTGATCCTCCTACTTTTTTGTCAACACTACATTGCGCTCCTTAGCACCTAACTGCCACTAGTATGCAATTGTCACTCGGGTATCTAATTGCAACACTGGCATTGATCCATCCTGCTACCCAATGTTGTAGGCCCCCATAGAAAGATAATGATATATGAGGATGACACCTCAATGGACCCTCGCAAACTCTGCAACTCTGGGACTATAACTCAATATCACCCCACCTCACTTCTTGAGGTATAACTACTATAATAGAAAAATCTTCCTCCATTCTAGATGACAACTTGTCTATCTCTACAGATGTTGCGACTTGGTCCTACTTCTCCTGCTTGTCCTTATTCTTGGGAGGACACTAGGTACCGTAGTGGCCAAACTCACACACCTAATGCACTTGACCTTAGATAGGTCCTTCTTGTTTATCTTCTCCCCTATCCCTGACTGGGACCATTTGATGCTAGGGTCACATTCTCCTCTTCACCCTTCATGCCCTTTCTATTACTTCCACTAATGGTTCACTTCAATAGAGCTCGCCTCAACTCCCCCTACTCTAGATATGATCACATCCTATCCCATCTAGGCAATGTGTCTCAACTCAATATACTTTGGACAAAGACATTCCTGTTATGAAACCAAATCACAAAAAGATAGAAAAGATAGTTGAACGCCTTAGCCTCTTCGAGGGGGCAACCTCCTTTACATTACACAAATGAACAATTCTTGGATGATTCAAATGAAAAAACCCCCTTTCTATATATAGGAGTCTAAGGAGTCATAATATAACCCAGCCGACGTAACAATAAGAATATAAAGCCACAAAAATAACAATAGAGGGATTCTATAGGGCCCAGTAATAACGATATGGGGACAATAGGGGCATAACAATATTAATAAGGGATACAACTACAATAGTAATGGGGTAATCACTAGTATTATAGGGACCTAACATGCCCCTCTCCTTCAAAAAATTTTTGTCCTCAAGCTTGAGTAGTTCTGGATGCTTTTGTATAAAATTCTCATCCTCGCATGTGGAATCTTAAGCAAATAAGTTCTTCCACTTGATGAGATACTTCGAAATTGATCGATTTCGTAGCTGTCGAGTTCTTGTTTATGTGACTGCTTTCGATTCCAATATAATTTTTCCTTCTTCGTCAAGTTCTGGCAATATTGTTTGAATTGGGACCTTGTCGCCTATAACCTTCTTTAAACATGAAACATGGAAAACTGGGTGCACATGAGAAGCTGCAGGAAGCTCCAATTTGTATGCCATAGTACCAAACCTTTGCAACACCTTGTATGGACCATAATACTTTGGTGATAATTTATTATCCTTCTTAGCTTACTTGAGGGACATTTGTTTATATGGTTGTAGCCGTAGAAATACCCAATCACCTACATCAAAACTTCTTTCGCTGCGATGGTTATTTTCCTGTTGTTTCATTCTATTTCGTGCAAACATGAGGTTATCCTTTAAGAGTTGGATGACTTGTTGTTGATGTTCGATGTGATGTTCCACTGCTTGAACCTTAGAATTTTCTCTTAAATATGATGTGATGGATGGTGGCTAATACCCATAAAGTGCCATAAATGGGGTCATTTTTGTTGTTGCATGAAGGAAGTGTTATACCACCATTTAGCCAGAGGCAACCATTTGACCCATTGTGTCTGTTTATCAGATACAAAGCAACGAAGATATCCTTCCAAACATTTGTTTACTATCTCAGTTTTCCCATCAGGTTGAGGATGATAAGATGAGCTATGAGCTAACTAAGTAGCAAGACAAGAAAATAATTTTGTCCAAAAATTTCCAGTGAAAATGGGATCTCTGTCACTTACAATAATCTTTGGGTTTCCATGTAGCTTTTGAATTGTTTCCATAAATGCAGTAGAAACTGTACTAGCTTTAAATGGATGTGATAATGCACAAAAGTGTGCATACTTGGTAAGTCTGTCAACTACCACCATGATGACACTCTTTCCCTCAGACTTGGGTAAACCTGTGATAAAATCCATTGAAACCTCCTCCCAACATTGGCTTGGAATGGATAAAGGTTGTAATAGACCCGATGTATTAATTGTTTCAACTTTATTTTGTTGGAAAACAAAACATTCCACCACAACATTTTGAATATCTGATTTAAGTCCATCCCAAAAAAATTCCTTCTTAACCCTGTGGTAAGTTTTTAAAAATCCGGAGTGCCCTCCTAAGGGAGAAGTGTGCAATTCCATAAGAATTTTTTGTTTTAGCTGGGAATTCTTACAGAGGTATAAGCGATCTTTGTACCATAATGAATCATTTTTCCAGCTAAATGTATCAGATGTACTGGAATCTTGTTGTAACTTTCAAATAAGTGTCCACACTTCTTCATCATTCTTCCATTCCTCCCTTGCTTCATTTATCCAATCTGGTTGGATAATAGAAATGGTGCACAACAATGAGTCCACATCCTCATCCTTTCTTGAGAGTGCATCTGCCACCACATTTTGCTTCCCTTTTTTGTATATTATTTCAAAGTCATAACCCAACATCTTTGTGACCCACTTTTGTTGCTCTTCAGAGGATAATCTTTGATCTAAAAAGTATTTAAGGCTATCATGGTCCGTTTTTACCTTGAAGTGTCTTCCCATTAGATAGGGTCGCCATTTCTTAAGTGCTGTAGTATTGCCAACATTTCCTTCTCATAAATAGCTTTCTGTAAAAACTTCCCCTTGATTGGACGACTTTCAAAAGCAATGGGTCTTTCATCTTGCATTAAAACAACACCAATTCCATTCCCTGAAGCATCACATTCCACAATAAAGATTTTTGTGAAGTCTAATGTAGCTAAGACCGGTGCTTGGCACATTGCCTCTTTAAGATGTTTGAAGGCCTTTATTGCTTCTGGAGTCCATGAAAATGCATCTTTCTTCAATAATGTTGTTAGAGATGCTGCTATTCTCCCATAATTCTTAACAAACTTGAAATAATACCCTGTCAACCCCAGAAATCCTCGCAGATGCTTTATGGATGTGGGGATTTTCATTCCTTAATGGCTTTAATTTTGCTAGGGTCTACCTTAACTCCTTCATGAGATACAATATGACCCAGATATTCCACTCTTGTACTCCAAAGAAACATTTGGATCTTTTTGCATATAATTGTTTCTCCTCCAATACTTGTAGCACCCTGTAACATGTTCAACATGATCCTTCCAAGACTTGTTGTAGATTAGTATATCATAAAAAAATACTAACACAAATTTTCTAAGGAAGGGTTTGAAAATGGATTCATCAAACCTTGAAATATAGAAGGTGCATTAGTAAGGCCAAAAGGCATGACCAAAAATTCATAATGACCCTCATGAGTTCTAAATGTTGTTTTTGGAATGTCTTCAGTCTTCATTATGATTTGATGATATCCTAAACGAAGATCCAACTTGGTGAAGTAAATTGATCCATGCAATTCATCAATGACAGGAATGGGAAACTTATCTTTAATAGTGAGCTGGTTGAGCTCCCTATAATCCGGACACATGCGCCATGATCCATCCTTCTTGTGCACCAATACTACGGGAGCAGAGAAAGAACTTTGACTAGGTTGAATTATACCAGCCTCTAACATTTCTACAACCATACGCTCAATTTCACTCTTTTGGGCATAGGGATATCTGTACGGCCTGATGTTTGGAGGAAAACTTCTTGGAATCAGATGAATAGCATGATCATGATCACGAATAGGTGGGAGACCTTTGGGAGTCTCAAATACCTTGGAATTATTGTCCAAGACTCTTTGGAGACCTGGAGAAATAGATGATTCCTATATGGAAACATCTAGCGAACATAATTGTGCAACTACACCACTTTGTTCCTTTTTTAGAAGCTTTGTCATACCGTTAGAGCTGATTATGTTTCCTGGTTTCCCTGTAATACCCCTTAATTCAACTTCCTTTCCTTCCGCAAAAAAATTCATGAAAAGTTCTTGAAAATTAAAAGCTATTGTACC
>APFE031657016.1:0-21338 GCA_000404065.3 Pinus taeda | reverse complement strand
CCCCAGGTATATTTGTTTCTGTTGGTAACCTTAGTGTCCATATTCTCTAGGATTCTTCCTAAGGTGACGGTGGCAGGAAGATCCCACTGTACCTGGAGCAGACGTCATCTAGACTAACTTGGATTTTCTGGGGGGTTCTCTTCACTCGAGACGGTTAAGTGGAGAAACTTGGTCCAGTCTATTCATTAAGCAGGTTGCCGGGGTAACTGTTCGTACCGCTATTTCTGTATCGAATGTTTCCAAGAGTGTATCAATCCTAGTACACTCTTGGCCCTATTTTTACTTCTTGGAAACGTTGCTTTGGCATACTTGCCCAGAGCACACCCTCTGCATACATCCTCTTGTTCAGTACTAAGATCTAGAACTCCTGTTACAGTTTTTCTGAGAATTCTCAAAGCCCCATGGTGCAAGTGTCTCATCCTTTTGTGCCATAGTTCAATCAAATCCTTGTCTCCATTATTGCGTATCAATGCCATTAGTGATTCTAGCTGCAACCTGTACAATTTGTTACTTGTGATTCCGACCTGGACCTTATTTTTCCAACTTGGGTGTTTGACGTATACTTTCTCCTTGATGAAGAAAATGTCATAGCCCTTGCTTTGAAGTTGAGCTACAGAAAGTAAGTTCATCCCCATTCCTGGCACATGCAACACATTGGTAGCAGAACCGCTCTCCTGTTTCTGTTTGAAAAACTATAGTACCTTTCCCTACTAGAGTACACTTTGCCTTATTCCCCATGGTGATTTGAAAATTCATTTTTTCTTCCTGATAATCTGAGAAACATTCTCGCATTCCTGTCATATGCCAGGAAGCTCCACTGCCTATATACCAAACCCCCGAGGAGGCAGAGCTTGCTATGCAAGCAATTTTTTCTTCCAATCTGGAAGCCAACATAGAATAATCATAATTTCTGTCTCTTGTACATTCTTCTGAAAATCTACACGAGTCTCCTTGAGTGGATGCCTCTGCATCATGCTCCTGACCCATAATCGATTTTCCATTCCTATTGCCGAATCTTCCCTTTGATACCATGTGAAAATTTCTAAACAGAAATTCTATTACTGCAGCAATTGATTTATTTCACCTACTTATTATTCCCAATAAGTTATTTACGAAATCTCTTTAGTAAATATTAAAATAAATTCTACTACAGGTATCACATCATTACATAGAAATAAGCATATACAAAAGAATCAATCACATCAACATAGTTATTTTTGGACAATTGTCCCCGGAAAAACCCAATGCGCGAAAACTGGTGCAACAGAGGAGGGATTTTATTTCTCTTCAACAACAATCGCTTTTACAAAAGAATTTACATAGACACTGGAAGAAAACACCTAAGACTTTTCTCTGAGACTTTCTGACACCCTGGAGAGTTTCCTTTCTCTACTGCATCAGCCCTGCATCACTCTGTGTCGCTCTACGCAGCTTTGGTCGCTCTCTGCATCATCCCTGCATCTCCCTCTGCGCTGTCTCTCAGAGTCACTACGTCACTCTTGTTAGGCCCCTATACTACTAGTATAACCCCTTATTGTTATTAGTACAACCCCCTTATTATATTGATGTACCCATGTAGTGCCCATATTGTCACTATTGTGCCCCATAGAAGCCCACTATTGTTATTATTGTGCCCTTACATTATTATTGTTATGTTATGAAGAGAAGTTCGATCCAGTTGAAGGGTAAGACGATTTTAAGTTTCAGAGGCCAGGAAGATTTTCTGGAGGGTCGAAGAAGCATTTTCTCAGTCAGCAGCAGGCAAGACGACTAGATTGGTAGTCGATTCAAGCAGTGCATGTGGCATACAACGCTAGAGTGACGAAAAGTTTGCGCAGACCACTTGGACGACTAGCATTTTAGAGGTTAGACAATGCCAGGATTTCTCAGAGAGAGGGTAAAATTCCTCAGATAATTTTTTCCAGTATTTCTCTTGGATAGATTTGCCAATTTGGCAATGTTTATTGTACTCGGAATTTTCTCACTGTTGCTTAATAATAAAAACCCTCAACTTCTGCACTGGTTTTCCCACATTGGGTTTTTCAAGGGACTTTTGTCTAAAAATAACATTGTTATATTTTGTGTGTGTGTGCCAGTATTTTCTCAATTTCCAATTTATCTTCCGCAATATTTTTATTTGTGAAGATTGTAGTGTGATTAATTCGTTGTTGTCGTAGCAATAAACTGAATAATTAATTAACAGTTAGAAGAATTAATTCGAGTTGTTGCAATAGAATTTCAGTGGTGAAAGAGTGATTTCAACAGGCAGAGGGGGCAACAATGCAATGTTTTTGCTGGAAAGATTCCTTGTTTGGGCACAGAAGGGTTTTGCAGCAGTTTTTAGAGCAAAATCAGCACCGAGTGGAAGAGAAAGTGCACACACGGAGAGAAATTTATCTTAGAGGGTTTCTAGCCTAGAAATCCAAATTTCTAGTTGTAGTCAGCAATAGCTAAAATCATATTTTCTCCCTCCATAAGGGAGTGCGAATAGTAGATTCAGTAGTTGAGCAAGTGAAAGAGGGATTTTTCCATTCCAGTTTTAGAGATGGCCACAGTTGGGCTTAGAGATTAGGATAGGTTGGAGGGAGCCTCCAACTATGTCATTTGGAACGTTAGGATGTCCTTCTTGCTAGATGAATTTGTCTTGAAGACCTATTGAGAGAATGTTGTGGCAGTACCAACTGATGCAGATCAGCTCAGAGAGTATAGGAAAAAGATGGCTAAGGCGAAGCAGATGAATCTAGATGGAGTCCGGGACCATATAGTCTCACATATATCTGGCAAGAATACTACCAAGGAGATGTGGGACGCTCTCACTCAACTATATCAGAATCCTTCTGAGCAACAGAAGATGTTCCGAAGGGATAAGATGAGAAACCTCAGGATACATAAGGGTGAAGGCATTGATCCCTTTCTCACTAGAATTCAGGAAATCTGAGATCAACTTGCAGCAGTTGGGGAGGTGCCTCAAACCACAGAGCTTGTGCATTTGGCCCTGAAAAGTATCTCCGAGGAATGGGAAATCTTCGTCCAAGGCATTTTGGGATGAGATACATTACCAGGGTGGGACAAGATGTGGCCAAGCCTACAACAGGAGGAGATGAAGCGAGCTCTTGTGAAGAACTCCATCAACAGAAGTAGTAGCAAGGGTTCGAAAGGTGAGAAGGAGGAAGAAAATGTGGCCCTTGCATCAAAGGGTCCCAGTCATGGATAGGAGGAGAAGAAGAAAAAAAGCACCTATCTAAGGTCAAGTGTGGCGAGTTTGGCCACTATAGTACTCAGTGTCCTCAAAGGAAGAAGGACAAGCAGGAGAAGCAGGACCAGGTGGCAGCATCCGCAAAGATAGACAAATTTTCCTCCAGGTTGGAGGAAGACTTTGCGATGTTTGCAGCTATACCTCAAGGAGTGAGGTGGGGCAATATGGAGCTATAGTCCCAGAGTTGCGCAATGGTTTGGGTAGGGTCCATTGGGGTGTCTTCCTCATGGATCATCACCTTACTACAAGGGGCCATAGTTTTCAGTAGCAGGATGGATCAATGTTAGTTGATGTGATGGAGTCAGATTCCAGAATGACAGTTGCAGACTAGTAGCAGTGAGTTTCAAAGGAGTGCAGCGCAATGTTGATAGCAGAGGAAGAGGCTCATTGTAGAGTCAACAACAGTGCAGATTTTCAGTAGACAGTGCAGTGGCTAGTAGGAGTCAAATGCTCAGGAGAGAGATGCTACACAGAGACACAATTGATTTAGTATTTTAGATGCTCCTCAATTGTAGTAGTTGCAGTAGCAACAACAACAGTTGAGAGGGAGTTGCAGTGCAGATACAGAGTTAGCAGCAGTATATCTGTGTCAACAGCAGCACAGGTGCAACATTAGAGTCGCGCAGTGGTTGGTGGACAATGGCAAGCAATCAAAGTGGCCAGACATCAGCAACGTATGGACGATGATGCAAAGACATGCTATTGGAAGCAATTTAGCACTAGAAGACCTTCCTCGCTAAGAGAAACTATTAGTTTATGTATCATCGGATGGTGTTCTAGTCTAGACAGTTTTCAGAGAGGCTAAGAAATACTAGGACTCCAGAACCCAGAAAAGGTTTCAAGAAAATCCACCTAGAAATGCCTTAATTAAATTAATTAATCAATAATTAAACTTTTTCTAAGTCTAACTTAGGAAAAATGATTAATTAACAGGAATTAATTGAGGAAGGTGAGATTTCTCTAAAAACTCACACAGATCGACTAGGAAATAATCTAAGCTATTGATTAAGTTTTAATCTTGTTCATTGGAGTCCCATAGTGAGATTTTAAGAAGTCGATGGGTAGATGGAGAAATAGACTTGAGATCGATTTTCCTTGGGCAGTTCGATTTTCCAGAGAGCAGCAGTAGTTTGTTGGAAGAGTTCAAGCCAGAGAAGGAAAGCAGAGACAGATGGTTAGGGATAGTGAGTCCCGAGGAAGTTTTTCCAGTTCCGAAGAGTCAGAATGAGGAGGTCGAGGCTTTCTCCAAGAATCAATGTAAGGACTGCGCAGGTGCTTCAGAAGAGCAATTCGATCCAGTTGAAGAGGAAGACATTTTCAGTTCTAGAGGGTGGGAAGATTTTTTAGAGGGTTGGAGAAGAAATTTTCCAGTGAGTAGCAAGCAGGACGGTTAGATTGGCAGTCGATTCAGGTAGTGTGTGTGGTAGACAACGTTAGGGTGACGCAGAGCCTGTTTAGACCACTTGGACTGCTATCTTTTCATTGGTCAAACAGCGTCGAGATTGCTCGGAGAGAGGGTAAAATCCCTCAGATAATTTGTACTAATATTTCTTTTGGATAGATTCGCCAATTTGGCGATATATATTGTACTCAAAATTTTATCATTGCTACTTAATAATAAAAACCCTCAGCGGCTGCACCAGTTTTCCCACATTAGGTTTTTCCGGGGACTTCTGTCTAAAAATAACGGTGTTATTTTGTGTGTGTGCACCAATATTTTCTCAGTAAGTTTATCTTCCGCAGTATTGTCATTTGTGAAGATTGCAGTGTGATTAATTCGTTCTTGTTGTAGCAATAAACTAAATAATTAATTAACAGTTAGAAGAATTTCAGTTGTGAAATTTCATAGTCCAATGGCATTTGCTTCGCATATTCTATCATCTGCACAACTTGCCTTTTCTTCCATTGCATTCCAGCAACTTTCATAAAACGAGGTTATTATTGAGCCTAACTTAATTAATTTCGCTTGAGGTGTCATTTCGGGAGAAATATTTGATGGAATACCTCAGCATAGTAGCTTGTTAGAATCGCAATGAGAATATCTACATGATGGGATGCTAAGAAGTGACTTCCAATAGCTAGAGAATATGGTGGAAGATTTACCATTTCCTTGATTAAAAATGGCTTTAATTAGTCATTTAATTGAGCAAAATAATTAATTGGAGGAAAAAGGCCAAAAGTAACTTAAGTGAAATAAAATAAAATTAAAATCTCACTTAAGATAAAGTCAATGGAGAAGATTCTAGAATAATAATAAAATAATAAGATGAGATTCTTCTAGAGGCTTGGGGATCTATCTATGGAAATCTATAAAAGAGTAGGAGGAAACCATTTGGAGACATCCGGGATTTGCGTATTTTCTATGGAGAGGTTTTGGAAAAGAGGTTCTCAATTTAAATAGCCCCAAGATGGAAACCCTCGAGTGATTCAGCGAGAAGGAGCGAGCACCCATCTCTCTCCTTGGAGAATTCATCCAGAATTCACAAGTTGCAGCGATTGTTTTCAGTTCAGATTTTGGAGGCCCAGTTTCAGCTTGTAGCAGATATTTGTGGGAGGCCATTGTAAGTTTTTGTAGCATCAGATGTGTTCTAGCCACGAAATTTGGTGGAGGCTAGAATAAATGAGATCTCCAAAACCTAGCAATCGTTTCTAGAAATTCCGCCTAGAAATGACTTAATTAGAGTATTAACTAGTTTTTAAATATTTCCTAAGTCTAAACTTAGGGAGTATGCTTAATTAATCAGTATTAATTAATTCAAGGCGAGAATCATCTAGAAACTCACACGGATCGATCCAGAGATGATCCTAGTCCTCGATTATGTTTTAATCTTGGTCGTTGGTGCTCCAACATTGGATTATAAGAGGAGGTCGATGTGCTAATGGAGAAAACACTTGAGCAATTAGATTTCTTGGCAGATCGATTTCCAGAGTAGCAACAGTCACTTGTCGGAGAGAGCTAGAGATCGAAGTGGTGTGAGAGGGGTAGAGATGGTGAGGTTAAAGGAAGTATTCTAGATCCAGTGAGTGAATTTGCAAAGAGTCATAAGAGCCACAGAGAAGCTGACGCAGGGGCAGCACCACAGCTTCTAGAGGCAAGTTCGATTTGCTGAGAGGGAGAGACGTCTTCAGTTCCAAAGGCCGGGAAGGAGTCCTAGAGTGTCAAAGAAGCATCTTTCCAGCCAGTAGAACGCAGAACGACTTCATCAGAGACCTGTCAAAGAATTGACGTCCAGCAGGTTGCGCAGAGGGTTAGAGGGCCGAGTTTCTAAAGGAAATTTGTGCCAAGAGTTTGCCTGTGGGGTGAGAAAAATTCCTCACTAGATTTTTTCCAGTATTTCTCTTTGTAGGATTGCCAAATTTTGGCATCCAGTTGTACTCAAAATTTGTGACTACTGCTTAATAATAAAACCCTCAGCTGTTGCACCGATTTTCCCACATTGTTTTTTTTCGGGGACTTTTGTCCAAGAATAATTGTGTTAATTTTATGTGTGTGCTAGCGTTTCTCAGTTTCCAACGTTTTATTTTTCCACAGAATTTTATTTGTGAAGGTTACTGTGTATTTATTTCGATCTGTATCATAGCAGATAAATTGTTAATTAATTAACAATCAGGAGAAATAATATTAGTTGCTACAATAGGGTTCCAATGTAGGAATTTTCACATGGTATCAGAGCACAATTGATCAGCCGAAGAGCTCAAAGGCAAAAAGGAGGAATTTTGCTGCTTAGTGTGGGTAGCAGGATGAAATTTCCAAGAACAGCAAAGTCTTTTTCCAGGAAGCCAAATTGCTTGAAGAGGTTCAATTTTTTAGTAAGAGGAGCAGAAATAAATTCAATCCTTCTAGATCGAGAGATTCCAGAGGCAGAGGGATCAACTCAGTCATTTCGTCGGGCAGATCTCTAGTTGGATGTAGAGGGTTTTACAGCAGTACGTTGAAGCAGAACCAACATCGAGGTGGAAGAGAGAAGAGCACACACAAAGGGAAAAAATTCCTCACATAACTTCTAGTCTCAAGAAGTTCGATTTTTCCTTGCAGATCAATGGTAGTTGTGAGTAGATCTTCTCACTCTAGAAGGGAGTGTGAATAGCATAGCAGCAGCCAAGAAGAAAGAAAGAGGGAGTTTTCGACAGCTCATTGAGATGGCCACTACAAGGCTTCGCGATCAAGATAGGTTAGATGGAGCTTCCAACTACATCATATGGAAGGAAGGATGTCCTTCCTTTTAGATGAATATAGCGTAAAATCCTATATTGATACAGTGGTACAGTTCCTAAGGATGTAGATCAGCAAAAAGAGTACAAGAAGGAGATGACACGACCGAAACCGTTGATCCTAGATGGATTATGGGATCATGGTGTTTCACATATAGCTAGCAAAGATACTGCCAAGCAGATGTGGGGTTCTCTCTCCACATTGTACCAGGGTACTTCTGAGCAGCGGAAGATGTACCTAGAGGAGAAGTTGAGACTCATCTGAATGCAGAAAGGGGAAGGTATAGATCCCTTCCTTACTAGGATTCGAAGATCCGAGACCAGTTGTTAGCTATTGAGGTAGCGTGTTGATTTGGGGTAGCATCGGATGTGCTCTAGCCACGAAAATTGGTGGAGAGGCTAAAGCACATGAGATCTCCAATGCCCAGAAATGGTTTGGGCAAAATCTAACCAGTTTGGGAGGTATTAAAATAATTAATATTTTTAATGGAGTCCCTAAGTCTAAACTTAGGGAAAATAAAAGATTAATGTGAGTTAATATAAATCTGTGTTAGAATGGTCTAAAGGTCATGGATCAAGCCAGATCTAATCTTAGTCGTTGATTAGGGACTTAATCTCGGCCGTTGAATTGTCAACGAGAAAAGTATAAGAAGAGGCTTGAGGGTCACTTGGAGAACACACCGAGTTGATCAAGAATTCGATTTTATGGGGCAAGGCTTGCTGAGGAAATCAAAGGAGTGATCAGAGTTGTAGCTAATGGGTAGTGAATGCAGCAGTAGAGAGGTAGAGATAATACTGGGAGCATCAGCACAGAAGCTAGGAGAGGGTTGACGCAGAGCCAGCTAGAAGCCATGCAGAAGCAGCCAGAGGTATCCAGGAGCTGCGCAAAGCCTGAGGAGGGCCAGCATGGGAGATGCAGAGGCTCCAAAGGCTGACGCAGAGCCCAGAGAGGCTAACACTGGTCCAGAGAGGCTGGCGTTGGGCCAGAGAGGCTGACGCAAACCCTAGAGGTTGACGCTGGGAGATTTCGTGGGGCAAGTTCGGCCTGATATTTGTCTCTGACTGAGAGGTACTACTGTCAAGGGCATTCTCTGTTGGGTGAGCCATTTCCGGCTCCCAGATTGTATTCTGAAACTGATTAATAATAAAACCATCAGATAGCTGCGCCAGTTTTCCCGCATTGAGTTTTTCCGGGGACATTAGTCCAAAAATAACGGTGTAACTTGTGTGCTTGTTTTTCCTTCAGTTGATGATTTGTATGTGTTGAGACTATACTTGTATTTATTTTCAGTATTTACATGGTAAATAACTTGTTAATTAACAGAACAAGTAGGAAGAAATAAATCAAAAAGTACAGGAAGTATTTCTAACAGTTAAACTTAGAAATTCCAACATGGTATCGGAGCATGGTTGCAGATCACAGGGTAACTGAGGGCATCAACCAAGCAAAGCTGTTGAAAATTGGCAACAAGAAATTGCTAAAAATAGCAGTTTGGGTATCAGTGCTGGATTGGGCAATAAGAAATGAAAAATGGAAGTGCTAAAAATAGAACTTCCAGTTGGATTTCTATTTGTAGACAGTCCCTAGTCTAAAATAGGAAGTAAAATTTGAATTTGGTCTTACCTACAGTTTGAATATTAATTAATTAATTCTCCATGAGTTAATTAGTTAAGGAAAATCAAACTTGAAGTATTTGTGAGAATATGCAATAATTTCTCCACAGATTGGGGAATGTGTCCTTGATTTGCTCCACTGATTGAGAAATTAAGGATGAGTTCTATATTGAGAGGATCAGTTGACTTAGTTTAACTTAGTCAGTCCAGTTAGATTAATTTAACAAGTTTTTAAATTAATGAGATTAAATTTGTTGATGCTTGCATGCATGTGACAACTGGTATTTTCAGATAATTGAGTATTCACTCATGGATAATTGATGCATGTCAGTTCTATCAGAGACCCAATTGAAATCAGAGAAGGGACAATGTACTATCAGTTGGATGAATATTTTTCCTACAAAGGAAGCTCATCCATGATGAGGATTTATCTACTTCAGGGTTGTGCAGTTAGATCAGAGGTTAGTGAGTGTCTGAAGAGGCCACTTTACACAGGTAGCAGCACTGGACCCCAAGGAAACTGCACAAGGAAATAGGAGGCTTGGAGGGCAGAGGAGAAGGTTTGTGAGAAGCCTCTGACTGCCTATGAGCAGTAGAGGGATTGTACTGAGAGCTGGATAGCTTCTGAACTAAGGCTTTGTGTAACCCGAACTATATTTCCACTTGTATGATAATACAGAGATGGGGTTTTAGGCAGGTGCTTTCCCCGAGTAAATTCTTCTGTGTTACGTGTGATTGATTCCTTCTTATCAGTTATATGTGTTCTTATTGATATTGCTCATGGTTGACTAAGCTTCCGTTAAATTGTTTGTAGAAGTAGATCAAGTGTTTTTCTTTAGTACATTGCATTACCAGGTTGATCTATAGGTGGGAAATTTCTACATGGTATCAAAGTTGACTGATTTGTAGAAAAATTCTACAGGAGCAGCAACAGCAGAAATAACTGTCCCAAGTGATAGAAGTTGTTCCTAGCAGAAAAGCAATAAGGAAGGGGTGACGTAGTGCTTGCGTCATCAATTCGAGCCAAGAAGAGGATTAGTGTAGTGGCAGAGAGGAACAGACTTGACCTACGCAGTGCCCAATCATCTTTCTTAGTGAGGAAGGATTGACGCCCGTGGCCAGGAGGTATGGATTTTGCTGGGGCATAGGAGATTGTGGGTAAGTTGCGGAGTGAAGCTAGTGGGCTACTGTGGTCAAAACAGTACCTAACAGGGTAAGACCAAGGAAGAGAGATTTGTTGCTGAGGATTTCTAGCCAAGAAATCTGGATCGGTGGTGCAGTTGCACTAACGATCAAAGTAGGAGCATCTCGACATTGGCAGAGGGGTTTCCAGGAGGGAAATCAAGGCTCAGATGGGGTCACACTGAGAGCTTCCAGGAGGGACGTAGAGAGACTTGGAAGAGTCGAAAGAGGAGTAGTGAAATGGAAGTGAATGGGGTAAGAGATCAAGATAGACTGGACGAAGCCCCAAACTTCGTAGTCTGGAAGGCCACGATCTTGTCTGTTCTAGACAGGAATCGTCTCAAGCACTTCGCCTTGAACACGATAACGATCCTAGTTGACCCGGCTGAGAATGAAAAGTACCAGGAAGCAATGGCGAGGGCCAAGAGCATCACCCTTGATAGGGTCAAGGACCATGTAGTACCACATATTGTCGTAAAGGACATGGAAAATACGATGTGGGAGGCCCAAACGAAATTGTATCAGCGTACTTCCGTGCATAAGAAGATGTGTTGATTTGGGGTAGCATCGGATGTGCTCTAACCAAGAAATTTGATGGAGAGGTTGAGGCACATGAGATCAACAATTCCCAGAAAGGGTTTGGGCAGATTTTAAATAGTTTAGGAGATATTAAAATAATTAATATTTTTAATGGAGTCCCTAAGTCTAAACTTAGGGAAATTAAAATATTAATGTGAATTAATATGAAACTGTGTTAGAATGGTCCAAAAGACATGAATCAAGCTAGATCTAATCTTAGCAGTTGATTAGGGACTTAATCTCGGCCGTTGATATGTCAACAAGAAAAGTATAAGAGGAGGCTTGAAGCTCACTTGGAGAATACTCTAGAGTGATCAGTCATTCTATTCTCTAGAGCAGGGTTTGCTAAGAGAGATAGGGTTAGTGATCGGGAGTTGCAGCTAAGGGGCATTGAGTACAGAGAAACAAAGAGGCAGAGATAATGTCGTAAGAGGTAGCGCAGTAGCCATAGAGAGGGAGTTCTCGCTCATAGCTTGCATGGAAAGTTTTATAGCCAGCAACATATGGTACATTGACAGTGGAGCATCCATCCATATGACTAGGAACATGTAAAAATTTCTCATTTCCCACCCCGGTTTTCAGTTTCACCTTATTTATCCAATATAGTTAAATTCCCTTTCTCATATCCATACATTCAACAATTGAAAAATAAATATTGCTGAAAACACAAATTCTGGAAATTTTACAGAATGCTGGAAAATGTAGAAATAAAAAAATCAGCAGGTACAAATAGCCATTTAACACATTTAAACACAGTGATTTTTGGTCAATGTGACCCTGGAAAAACTCCATACAACACTTTAGGAAAACCAATTCGAGAGCTCTTTCTTATTTCTGAAAATCCTTTTTACAGTGAGAAATATTCAACAAAAAATCAGCAAGCAAACTTTTACAACTTATCTCGTTTTCTGTGCCTCAAGGCCAAGTAGAAAATACTTGCAAACAACAAAACATGATAGCAATAAATGTTGTACGGCCTCCTTGATTTTCGTGCCCACTTTCAGCCTTAAATGTTGTTGTACGACGTGCCTAGAAATGCATGCCAAGCTGCCATAAATATGTTGTACGGACCTCAATTTGCGTGTAGAAAAACCCAGCAATATGCTGTACAAATTTGCCTCGATCTGCGTGCCAAAGTACAGCGACTTGCTGTACGACCTTCCTTGGAAAATGTGCCAGCAAACTGCTCCTCGATTTCTATGCAAACTGCTCCTCGATTTCTGTGCAAACAATGGTACGGATTTCTAGAAAATCATGCCAAAATCTGCCTTTCACTGTGTGCTAACTCAGCCATACGGATTTGCTAAACTGCTGCCTTGGAATGTGTGCCAAGTTGTTGTCTCCTTCTCCTCCCTGTCCAGAAATCTCCCTTGCTTTCTTGCTCTCCTTCTCTCAATCTGCGCATGAAAGAATGAATGACCTTTTCCTCATTTTCCTCCTTTAATCTAACCCTAAGTGACTTTTGGGTGATCCCTAAATCCAATGGCTGAAATAGATTGAGATCTAGGGCTAAGATTAAATGCTCATTTAAATTTCACTTTCTATTTTTTAATTCACCCCACTTTAATAAAGACCCACTTAGTCATTTATTTCCAAAGTCACTTTTCCTTTCTAATTTTACATTGACTTTATTAAAGTCACTTTAAAATTAGACTTTAATAACTTTATCACTTAAAGTCACTTTTAAATTAGATTTGATTTTATAAAAATTATAAAGTCACTTTAGGAGAAAAATTAAAATCTTTTGGACACTTTTCCCTAGGCCAAAGATCAAATCCTTAGGGAACCACTTGTCCTCTGGTACCAAATTTCAACACTCCCTCTTACCGAAGAAGATGTTCCTCATCACACCCATGTTCTCTCTGAAGTAGACATGCTTGCCCTATGGTAAGGATTTGGTAAGAATATCTGCAACCTGCTCATCAATCGAAATGTACTCAAGCTTCACAGCTCCCTTCTGAACATAGTCTCTGATGAAATGATATTTGATCTTGATATGCTTTGACCTGTCATGAAATACTGGATTCTCCGTGAGTTTAATGCAACTCTGATTATCACAGTAAATCACTGAAGGTCTCAACGGCTGACCAAATAGGCCAAACAACATCTTGCGAAGCCAGATGGCCTCACAACTAGCTAGACTGGCTGCCATATACTCTGCTTCTGCTGAACTCAGTGCTACTGACTGCTGCTTCCGGCTGAACCATGACACTACTGCTGAACCCAACCCAAAACAGCACCCTGAGTGCTCTTCCTATCAGAAGCACAACCTGCCCAATCAGAATTAGTGTATCCTACCAATCTCACTCCATCTCCCTGCCTGTAGTCCAGACCATAATCCACTGTCCCCTGCAAGTACCGCAAAATTTGTTTTGCATCCACCCAGTGAACCTTCCTAGGCTCACACATAAACCCTCATCGTGCTGACTGCAAAACAAATATCTGGTCTAGTGTTGACCAAATACATTAAGGAACCAATCAGTTGCCTGTACAATGTGGGATCCACCAACTCAGAATCCGAAGCATGAAGCTTCTTCCAGTTGGTGATCATCGGTGGTGTCGACATGGGTCTACAATCCTCCATGTGGAATCTGCGAAGGATGTCCACAATATACTTCCCCTGCCCCAGGAAGAAATGCCCCTCCTCCTGCCACACCTCCAAACCCAAAAAGTAATGCATCAAGCCAATGTCCTTCATCTCAAACTCCGTCGCAAGATCTCTCTTACAGTGCTCTATGAGTCTCTCTGCACCTGTAATGACCAAGTCATCCACATACAACACCAGAATGAGAGGCTCCTCACCTATCACCATAAAGTAAAGGTTCGGATCTGCCTCACTCTTTGTAGAACCCATCCCCTGCAAGTATGTATCTATCTTGGAGTACCAAGCTCTGAGAGCTTGCTTCAGGCCATAAAGGGCCTTCTTCAGTCTGCACACATGGGACTCCTTCCCATGCACCTCAAAGCCCTGTGGCTACTCAATGTACACCTCCTCTTGTATGAAGCCATTGAGAAATGTAGTCTTCACATCCATCTGGCGGATCTTCCAACCCATCTCTATTGCTATTGATATAATGGAGCAGATCGAAGTATATCGAGCCACGGGAGTGAACGTCTCCTCATAATCAACTCCCTCTACTTGGGATAACCCTCTAGCCACAAACCTCGCTTTGAATTTCTCAGTGTTGCCATCTGTAGCATGCTTTACCTTGTAAATCCATCTGGAAGCAACCACGGATTTTCCGTCATGCCTTGGCACCACCTCCCAAACATCATTCTTCATGATAGAAGAATACTCCTCCTACATGGCCTCTCTCTAGGCCTGCTGGCTAGCTGCCTCCTCAAAGCTAGAAGGCTTATAGTCAAGGATGCTAGTAGCCATTGCCACATAGCTACAAAACCTCTTAGGTGGTCTTCTCTCTTTGATCAGCCTCTTAGGCTCAGCAATAGATGTGGCATCTCTCAAGGTGTCCTAAAGCCACTTGGGCTTCCTCTTCCCTGAGCATGCTTCTCCCATAGGAGAATGAAACTCCTCCTCCTCATCACCATCAGTAGCCTGAACTCGTGACTTCATGTCTGTTGTCCTCCTGACTGCACCTAAACTTGTAGAAGCCGAGGTACCATGTGAATTGTCCATCAGTGGACTCCCTAGTGAACTGCTCTATGAACTACTCTGCATGCTACCCAGAGCACCACCCCTCTAGCTCGATGAGCCACTGCTCATTGATGGACCTGACATCCTCATAGATGTACCTCCGGATCCTCCTGACCCCTGCCCACTGGATCCCTGTGACTGACTCAACTGCTGCTGAGGGTCTAGCTAATCCAGATACTCTAACTCCCGTGACTTCCTAAAGGCCCTGTCCTCCTCAAACTTCACATCCCGCCTGACAACAACTTTCCTCTATGCAGGAATGTAAATCCGAAAGGCCTTTGAGGTCTCACTGTATCCGACAAAGATACCCTTCTCTGTGGTGGGCTTTAGTTTGGTCCTCTTCTCCTTGGGTATGTAGGAGTATGTAATGCATCCAAAGATATGAAGATGACCAATATCAAGCTTCTTCCCAGAAAAGCCTCCTCCGGAGTCATGTGCCCCAAGGCATGATGCGGACTCCTATTCTACAAATAAACAGCTGTGTTGCAGGCCTCTGCCCACAAGAACAATGGGAACCCTTGATCATGTAACATGGCTTTAGCAACCCCTACGATGGATCTGTTCTTCCTCTCTGCAACCCTGTTCTGCTGAGGGTTGTAAGGAAAAATGAACTCCCTCCTAATGCTTGCCTCCACACAATAGTTAACAAACTCTCCAAGGGTGTACTCTCCCCCATTGTCCGACCTCAGGGACTTGATCTTCCGACTTGTCTGTGTCTCCACAAGAGCTCTAAACTCCTGAAACCGCTTGAAGACCTCATTCTTGTTCTTCAAGAAATAAATCCAGGTCCTCCTAGAGTGATCATCAATGAATAAAACATAGTACTCATATCCACTCAAGGAAACATGAGACATCCGACCGCTCACATCAGAATGAATCAAATCAAGTATCCCAATCGCTCTGTTGTCACTGCTGCGAAAAGGGGATTTGGTAAACTTGCCCATCGCACATCCTCTGCAAGTATCAAAGTGATCAACACTGAAATCTAGCACACCTATAGTGATCTCCCGCAATGTCCTCAAGGCTCCATGATACATATGCCCCATCCCACGGTGCCAAATCTCATGCAGCTCATAACTGCTAGCTCTGCTATCGGTACTACTGCTCAATGCCAAAAGGGACTGGAATGCAAACTTGTACACCTTTGCATGGCGTACACCTATCACTCTAGCTGAATCAGCTGGAGTGCCCCTGGGATACCTCAACACCTGTCCTCCCCTGAACAGTACCTCATATCCTCTATCCTACAAAGCTGAGACGGATATGAGGTTCTTCCTCATCCCTAGCACATAAAGAACATTTGACACCTTCAAGGGAGGTTTGGACTCCCTCTGAAATGTCAGTGTCCCCACACCGACTTCTCTAACAACTATGTTATCACCAAGCACTACCTCCATATCAGTGCCACTCTTTGAAATCTCTGAGAAGTACTTATGGACTCCTGTCATGTGATGTGAAGCCCCACTGTCCACATACCAGATACCCGAAGATACTCCGCTAATCGAGGGAAAAGCATGCTCCCTCTGAACCTGTGTGGGAGGTGATCCTGCACTAGAGAACTCACATGCAGTGAACCCAAACTCTCGATCAAAACGAACTGCAAAGTCCTCAACCTCTGCTGAAGCTGCCATGCTCTGGTTCTTCCCCTTCTTCTTCTTCTTCTCTGGACACACAACTGCATAGTGTTCCATCTTTTGACAATTCCAACACTTCACCTTGGAATAGTCCTTTTCTGTGTTACCCTAGTTATCTTTACCTTTGCCTTTGCCCCCACCATTGCTTGTGGAAGCCTGTTTCGTCCCTTTGCCTTTCTTGCCTCTTGCCGACAATGCTACATCCTCATCCTGCTCAACTGGCTTGGCTGCCCCAAGCTGACCTTTCCTGGTCTCTGTCTGAATGCAATCATCCCAAAACCTCTCGAAAGTGGGAAGGGTCTCACGTGCACAAACCCCATCAGCAAAGTTCATCCATGAACGAGGGAGGCCATTCACTGCAATCTACACCAACTCAGTGGATGGAATGACCTCTCCAATTGCTGCCAACTCATCTCTCACATTAGTAATCTTTGTGAGATATCCAGCTGCACTATCATTACCCATCTTAATAGTCTTTAGTTTCTCCTTCAGGACCATTTTCCATTTCTCATTGGTACTCTGGTAAAGATTGGACAATGTTGTCCACATCTCATGGGCATTTCTATTTCCTCTCGCATGAGGAATGCAATGGTCTTTGACTCTGTCTAGAATAAATCTCTTACCCTTGTTTTTCTTTTTATTATACTCAACCAACTGAGTAGCATCAGTAGGCACAACAACAGGGTTTTGTGTGGTATGCACCATGATGTCCCAGACTTCTGCCTCCTCAAAGATACTCTTCCTTTTCTCCTTCCAAATGTTGTAATTTGTATGCCCATCCAGCCTTTCCTCCACCCTCAATCCCAATGACATCCTGCTATCCTAAAACTGAAAAATAACACTCTTGTAGTAAAGATAAAACTGTTGTTTGTGAAAAATCAGCTTGCTGGAATTTTCTGAGTGAAAAATCAGCAAGCTGTAATTTTTCTCCTTGCTGTCTCAAACTGCACTTCATCACTCAAGCTCTGATACCATGTAAAAATTTCTCATTCCCCACACCGGTTTTTAGTTTCACCATATTTCTCCCATAATAGTTAAATGCCCTTTCCCATATCCATACATTCAACAACTGAAAAAATAAATTTTGTTGAAAACACAAATTCTGGAAATTTTACAAAATGCTGGAAAATGCAGAAATAAAATATTAGCAGGTACAAATAGCCATTCAACACATTTAAACACAGTGATTTTTGGTCATGGTGATCCTGGAAGAACCCCCTACAACTCTTGGGGAAAACCAGTTTGAGAGCTCTTTCTTATTTCTGAAAATGCTTTTTACAGTGAGAAATATTCAGCAAAAATTAGCAAGAAAATTTCACAACTTATCTCGTTATTCGTGCCTCACAGCCAGTTGAAAAACTTGCTCCAGCAAAATAGAACAGCAATAAATGTTTTACGACCTCCTAGAAAAGCATGCCAAATTTTAGTGATAAATTCTACTGTACGACCTGCCTGGAAACTACTGTACGGACTGCTGAAAATTGATGTACGTCCTGCTAAAACGCTATATGGCCTGCTCCAAAAACGTTGTATGGCCTTTCTAGATTTGCGTGCCCAATATCTACTCTTGTTGTGCTCTAACTTAGCTGTACAAATTTGCTCAAATGCTGCCTTGGAATGTGTGCCAAGCTGTTGTCTCCTTCTCCTCCTTGTCCAGAAATCTCCCTTGCTCTCTTGCTCTCCTTCTCTCAATCTGCTCATGAAAGAATGAATGACCTTTTCCTCATTTTTCTCCTTTAATCTAACTTTAAGTGGCTTTTGGGTGATCCCTAAATCCAATGGCTGAAATAGATTGAGATCTAGGGTTGAGATTAAATGCTCATTTAAATCTCACTTTCTATTTTTTAATTCACCCGACTTTAATAAAGACCCACTTAGTCATTTATTTCCAAAGTCACTTTTCCTTTCTAATTTTACATTGACTTTATTAAAGTCACTTTAAAATTATACTTTAGTAACTTTATCACTTAAAGTCACTTTTAAATTAGATTTGACTTTATAAAAATTATAAAGTCACTTTAGGAGAAAAATTAAATTCTTTTGGACACTTTTCCCTAGGCCAAAGATCAAAGCCTTAGGGAACCACCTGTCCTCCGGTACCAAATTTCAACAACGCTACTGTTATGCTTCTGAGAGATCTAATCCCAATTGAGCTACAATTCGGAAATTTCTTATCTAGAACTCGATTAGAAAAAAAGACTTGTTTCCCATATGCCAACTCATATGGTGTATGCCCCATGCTATTCCTCTAATTAGTCCAATAATCCCATAATGTTTCAAGTAACCGGCTAGCCCAATCCTTTCTATGAAGGTTCACTGTTTTGGTAAGGATGGATTCGATGACCTTGTTGGTAGATTCCACCTGGCCATTCTCTTGCAGGTGATACAGTGTGGTTTTCCTGTCCTGAATTTTGTATTGATCCATAACTTCCTGCTCTATATTAGAAACAAATTGTAGTCCATTTTCAGAAAAAATATCTCTAGGAACACCAAATCTAGTGAAAATTTCACTAACAAATTTTCAACAACAACTTTTTCAGTACCAAAAGAAACAACTTTAGCCTCTACCCATTTTGTAACAAAATCTGTACAAACCAAGATATGTTTTTTATTCAAAGATGTTGGATTTATAGGTCATAAAAAATCAATAGCCCATTTTTCAAAGGGCTCAATCAAAACTTGAGGACATAAAGGCATTTTATTGGCTTGGACAGGTTGACCCATTCACTGATAGCTATCACAACACTTGACATATTGTTTGGCATCCTTAAACAAGGAAGACCAAAAATAGTCAACTCGTAAAATTTTATATGCAACTCTCTTATCAGCTAAATGGCCACCACAAGGTTCATCATGGGCAAATTTCAAATTTTCAAACACCTCTTCCTCTCTTACAAATCGACGAATAACGAGATCTGGTCTGATGTAAAAGAGGTCTCCATGAATCCAGGAATATGCAATACTTTTCTATATGATATTCCACTTTTCACGAGCGGATAAGTGAGGTGATGTTTTTCTAGTGACTAAACAATTGACGATGACGAAACCATGGGGATTTTGTTGACACAATAAAAATATGTTCGTTAGGAAAATCATCATCAATATGAATTACTTCACCAGTATTATTTAATATAGAAAGATAATCAGCTACAACATTAGATTTTTCTCATCTATCAACAATAGTAACATTAAATTTCTGTAACAAAAGTAACCACCTAGTCACTCTACCACTAGTCAATTGTTTATTCATTAAATATTTTATAGTAGAATGATCAGTATGTACAAAGACTTCATATCCTGTAATAGTGTTTGAATTTATTTATAGCAAAAATCATAGCTAAAAACTCCTTCCCAGTTACTGTGTAATTTAACTTGGCAGATGACAAGTTTTTATTGATGAAATATATAGCATAGGATTGTTTGTTCTCTTCTTGTTCTAGAGCTATGCCAATGGTAGTATCTGAGGCATCAAAGGAAATATGAAATGGTAGGGACTAGTTAGGCCCCCGCAAAACTGGTGCATCTACTAATTTTTCTTTAATGCCTCAAAAAACTGTTGGCAAGCTGTGGACCAAGAGAAATAAATATCTTTAGCTAATAATTGGAAAAGGGGGGTAGCTATCCTATAAAAGTTCCCAATGACTCTTCGGTAATAGCCCACATGTCCCAGGAATCTTCTCACTTCCTTTTGTGTTTTGGGTGTAGGAAGATGCGAAATAAATTCTATTTTAGCCGGATCTACCTAGATACCTTTGTCAGAAATAAAATGACCAAGAACTATCCCTCCTTTTCACATTAATCTGCATTTTTTATCACTCAAAACAAGGTGAGCTTCTTCAGAAGTAAAAAGTACTTTTTCCTAAGTTTTTGAGGGCTTCTTGGAATGAGTCACCAAACACTAAAAAATCATCCATGTAAATCTCAACACACTTGAGATCAACACAAATAGCCAACACTGCCCTTTGAAAGGTGGCTGGGGCATTACATTACTCGGTAGGAGAATGTCCCCCATGGGCATGTAAATGTGGTTTTGTCTTGATATTTGGGTACGATTTGGATTTGGTTATATCCACTAAAGCCATATAGAAATGAAAATTACTTTTTACCGGCAAGGGTATCTAGCACTTGATCGATAAAAGGAAGGGGAAATAGTCCTTGAGAGTGGCTTTATTCAATTATTTGTAATCAATGAAAATGCGCCATCTCCCATCTTTTTTTGGAACCATCACCAATGGAGAGACCCATTGGCTAGCGGATATGAATAAATGTAATTAGTGTATAACAATTTTTTTAATTCTTCTTTAACAACTTCTCTTAGTGCAGGGCTCATGCACCTCTGGGGTTGTTGAACAAGATGGTTCCCATCCTAAATATAGATATGATGAGTATAGGTTTGGAGAGGTATGCCTTTCATATCCTTGTAACTCCATGCAAAGGTGTCAAGGTGATCTAGCATGAAGCTAACAAGCTGGTCTTATTGGGATGAATCCAGGTCTGAGCTTATGTGTAAAGATTTTCCTCGAATAATCTCAACAAAAGTTGTCTTGGGCTCAAGAGTATAGGAATATGTTGCTAGAGTCTATGATGAGGGAGCTTGACAACTATAACTTCCCTGAAAATATAGACTATACATTTGACAAAGCATGTCAAAATTTGGCGTTGTGTATTGATGGTTCAAGAAGTCCTGTAACTCATCCTCCTAGGAGGACCTGGTATGATGATGGATCAGAGACACAGATTGAGTCTCCTCATCACTACGGTCGTAATCTAGCCATAAGGTATCTTTGAGCTCCTGAATAGATCTATCAGGTGGGTACAAGGTGACTTTATTCCTATTGTCTCCATGGGAAATGTACA
Source organism: Pinus taeda (assembly GCA_000404065.3). NCBI lineage: Eukaryota > Viridiplantae > Streptophyta > Pinopsida > Pinales > Pinaceae > Pinus > Pinus taeda. Next base: position 349 of record APFE031657016.1, on the reverse strand, counting down.
TATCACCAGAGCAGCATCCAATATAAGCATCGGATGTGGAAAGCCATGGTCATCCCAGAATCAAGGGATGGCCATCTGTTGAGTCTTGAAAATGTCATTCATTTCCATTACACTTTCACTATTATGTCCATTATATCACCTCCATTTCACTACTATGTCACCACATTCATCCCACTTTCATTATCATTGGGCCACATTTATGTTTTCCAATCTTTATTAATTCTAAGCCTTTTAAGTGAATTTGTGGTTAAAAATTAGAAAATAATGTGCATATGCTTATACCTAACAAATGGTTGAGATTCTTGACATGTGTAGGTTGAAAGGAGGCTTCTAGAAGACCCTTATGTGG